>VFFE01007676.1:2025091-2102444 GCA_008921705.1 Burhinus oedicnemus | reverse complement strand
CCCCCGAATCTCGGGAATTACCCCTCGGTTGCGGCTCCTGGGGGGGGAAGGGGGGGCGGGAACCCCTCGCTCTGCCTGGCTGCCCGCGCAATTCTGCGCGCTTTTGGCCGCTCAGCGAGCGGGGTGTCACCGCGCTCGTTCCCCGTCCCCCCGAGGGGCCGGTGCCTCCAGCACCCCCCGGCCCCGCGCCGAAGGCGGTTTCCTCCAGAGCGCCGGGGAAGGGGATGCGGGTTTAACCCCTGCTTTGGAAGCTCCCCCGCACCCCTCCGCGCCGGCGGCTGCGGGTGCGGGTCCCGGCGGTGCGGGGAGCCCCGGCCCCGCTGCAGCGAGCTCCGCCGGCCGGGCGGGCGGGCCGGGAGAGCGGCGCCCGCTGGCATCCCGCTCCCCACCGAAAATAAAAATAATAATAAAAAAATAAAAATTTAAAAAAAAATAAATGTAAAAAGAGTTTCCACTCCTGATCCCGCACATCTGTTGGGCAGGAAAAATGTCGAGCAAGTGGGAGCGCGCATCTCCCGCGGGCGAGCGGCGTCTCCCGAAGAGCCCCCTCCTTCTCTGGCTCCCGAATCGGGGAGATTTGCAGCAGCAGCAGCAGCCGCCGCCGAATTTCCTTCAGCTGGAAGTTCGTGCCTTTTTTTCCTCTGTGCTCGTTTAAAGACAATAGAGCACAAAGAGGATAAGCGAACGTGTTGGGAAAGGCTCTGGTTATTTTAAGAGGTGTTTCATCAGAGCCTGATGCGTTTTTTCTCTCTTTCCAGGGGTGCTGCCTGTGAGAAGCTAAATTATTCCTATAGCTAGTGTATTGAAAGAAAAGTGTCTCTCTTGAAAAGACGAGCTGCTTTGGATGGTTTCTGTTCAGTTGCTGCAACAAAAGAAGTTTTTGTAGGAATTTGGGGACAGATTCTTCGAAGCTGCTCCTGGCTAGGAGCGAGGAACAGGACTGCAGTTTGCAGAGCCAGAACCGCCGGGGTGGTCCGCTCCCGGGAACAAACCTCCGTCGCGCCTGGGCTCCGCACAGGGCCGGCGAGGAAGGGGCATCGCAACGACCCCGGCTCGCTTTGTTCCAGACACTCACGGCAGAAAGCGAGACTGAAGTAGGAACGAGTCTCCCTCCGCTGCCTTTCTGAGTCACTGGGTTTCTTTGCTGCCTCCGTCTAAACTTATTCTAGAAACAGGAGGCGCCTCCTTTAAGCAAGGAAGGTCAGCATTGTCCCTGTGATGCCTTGCAAGTCCCTGCTCCTTACGTGTGCTCCCGGCGGATCAGCTCCAGCTGCCACTAGAAGTGCTGTAGTTCAGCATCCAAATCCCCACGTTATTTGGAGTTGGATTCTGCTTGGAAGGAGCCTATTTTGGGAAGGATGAAATCTCGGGGGCTGGCCTGAAGAACAGCTTAGCCTGTGAGATTGCAGCTGCTGGGCACACAGACCTCTCCTGTCCGAGCCCAAGCAGAACCAGGGCTACAAAACGTCCTAAATAAGGGCCAGGCTGATTCTTGTTTTTTTTCTAAGCATGCTTCCGACCTGCTGGGGCAGTTTGGGCACGGTTCGCTCGGAGCCACCGATGAAGCGCTGACTTGCAGGCCAGGCGGCGTGCATTCGGTGACGCTGCGGGGTCGGTGACAGTCCCCTCTCCACCTCCCCGTAACGAGGCCAGTTACAAACTGGACCACAGCTCTGCCCGGTCCGAGTTCTCGTCCCTCTGCGGCCGGGGGGGAGGGAGCCACGAGACCCGGGGACGTTCATTGCAGGCAAAACTATGATTCTATGCAAGGTGTTCGTAGCTGCAAATTACACCAGCTTCGGCAAAACCGGGTACCAAAGCACAAGGCTCCCTGGCTGCAGGCTTTCTGGAGGCTGTGCGTGTAGAGACTTGAAGGAGAAAGTTCGGCTTTACTGCCGGCCCAGTGACGTTATCATCCATTAAACCCGGCTCACTAACATGAAAGATCTTTAGAGAGAAGAAGGGAAGAGCGTGCAATTGTCAGTCTTGTAAGAGTCTGTTCTGGAGCCTGAGAGATACTGGAAGGCAGTTAAGTAGAAGACAATCAATTAAGGCTTAAATAAACTCAAACGAGCAAACATTAATGAGAGCTATCATGTATCTGAAACAAATCCTCTTAACTCATCCCCACTTAAAAAAATGTTATTTCCCCATTCGTACAAAACATGTGGAGCTGGCGTGGGGATTGCGGGCTGGGGGAACCCGTCCTGGGGTGGGGGGACAGGACCATGTCCGGGGCGCTCCGGGGCCTGGCAGCGCAGGTCGAGCTTGAGAAAGGGGCTGGAAGGCAACAGAAACCTGCGCCTGTATTTATTTGGCTACAACCATCTGTTACGCTGCTGTATACATTAGTAAGGCAAGCGAAGCCCCGTATTGAAAGGCCCCGTGCCCTCGCCATCAGCTTTCCTCGGGCCCCGAACCTCTTCCAGCACTTCTGGCCTCTGCCCTGCCTTGAAATGTCACCAGCCAGAAACTCCCAGAATATTTTTGAACTGGAAAAAAAGAGATATCAGAGGAGAGCTGAGGCTTTCAACAGTACCAAAGCAAGCGTGCGCACAAAGCTTTTATATATAGGCCATTACGTGGATTCCGGGCTGGTCTGAGATGTCTGCAGTGTAAACCTTGCGGAGGGGGGGGGAGATACTTGGCCAGAGTTTGGGCGTCTGAGCCACGTCCTCGCTGCCCTCCGGAGAGCCCTGCCTGCTGCCAGGCCGGGCGACACGTGAGGCACTCGCTTCTGCGCCGTCTTAAAATAGCCAGCGCGCCATTTTTAGTGGCGTTTTGAAAGGCAGGCGGATGCCAAGCGGCAATCTTGGCCCCCTTTGGCTGGCTGCTTTACTCAGCAGCGCTGCCGGGGCCGCCTAGCACGGAGCGGGCGGCAGGCGATGGAGCAGCCCGCTGCGGGAGCAGGAACTGTGAATTATCCCACCATTTAAGTAGGAGGGAAGGAAGTCATTAGCGAATTCATTTGTCTAACTTGTTCTCCTCAGAGTCGTCTCTCCAAAAGAGTAAAGTTCCTGACGCTGGTGCAAAGCTGCGAGCGCTGACTGGAACTGGCTGCCGTGCTGCAGGTCGCAGATGCTCACGCAGACCCATGTTCTGGAAAGAGGGGTTTTCCCGGTGATCCGAACTGCACTTCCCAGGTTTGCCATAACAGCACCTTGCGTTATCACCCACCCACCCACCCGCCGTGCGCTTTAATAGGTGTGGGCACCCCAAGGGTGCTGCCAAGCGTGGCGGGTGACTGTCGCCAGCTGCACCGCACTTCACCCATCGTGTTCTTGAGGCAAAACCTGTTAATTTGCCTCTGAGTGGAAAGAAAGATGCTGCCCTGGCTACACTTGCCAAGGAGGAGTGAAAATTGTCTCTTCGACAGAAATAGGTTGTCATTACCCATTTGCCTTTCATATGGAAAAAGCAGAAGTGTTACTTAGAGCTTGCGAGGGAGAGAGGAGTATAATGCAATTTTTACCTCCTTGTAACATTGTACTTCGTTTTTTCAGACCGGTGCTAACAGGGAATAGGATTCTGGAAAACACCTAGCAGGTTTGATACTCTGAGCAGCTCTTAGGGGACTCTGAGACTCATACCCACTTAAGAAAGCGTCCCCCAAGGTCTCCAACTCCTCTAATGGGCTCCATGGGACTGTATAGCGAGGCAGAGCGCCAGCTCCAGCACACCGGACCCCTGGAAGGAAAGAGTCGAGAGGCAGGGGAGCTGGGGGGGAGATGTGGAAAAGGCAGAAAGTGTGAAGCGGGGCACATCTGCCTCCTGCCCATTGCTGGGAAGAGCCGCCGCAAGCCCCCGCAGCCTTGCGGAGCCTCCCTGCAGCACGGGCTGCCTGCCTGGGGATGTCCCCTAGCTTTCCAGCCACAGCTCGCTTTTCCAGGGAAGCATGTTACTTAGCCACTTCTGTCCCCCAAGTCCTTCCCCAAGGAGAGGAGGCAGAGCACCGCGCCTTCGCTGACCAGCGCCGGCCCTGCCGCAGAGCCTGCCTCGCACGCCCGGCTCCGTGCTCCCAGTGGGACTTGTCCAGTACCGAGCACCAGCAAAGAAGGCAGGGACTCGCTACCCGGCAGCTGACATCCTGGGTGGTACTTGTCTGGCTAGGCTGCTCTCACGCAGTTCCTTCTTTTTTCCAATCTAAACACTGCTAATCAGCTTCTTCAAGCTCTAACATATGTCCTATAAATATCCCTTGTGGAAGCAAAATCTGTCTCATATGTGTATGCAAGACAAAGGAAAAAATTAGAAAGCATGAAGCCCTGACTTAGCAGCCCGGTAGCGTGATTAAGCTAAAGCCTCAGGGATTAATGAAAGAGGGAAAAATGCCTGCCTTCGCCCTACCCTTAATACAGCCTCGGAGCGTGCCAAAGCCCCGGTAGCCTCGGTCCCCCACGGATGCAGAGTCTGCCCAGGCTCGGGTGCGCGTCGGTACCGCCTGCGGGTCTGTCCCAAGCCACCCACACGGCCACCGCCAGCTGTTTGGCTGAGGGCTGGACAAGGGATGATGTGGGGACGGAGCCTGGGAGCATTTTAATCTTGGAGCCAAGCAGTAAGCTTGGTGTTTTCTCTCCTTCTTGATATTGAGCAGCAGCCCTGAGGTGCTCTCATAATTCATATTTCAAGCGCTTGCTTATGAAATTCATGGGCCCCTGGTAGAGCTTAGGCTAGGGTGGGATGTCGTGATCCTCGGCTTGCCTCTAAGTGGGATAGGATGGGGACAAGCTGCTGGTGCAAGATACCTCCAGGCACAAGTATCCCGAACGCAGCGGCAGCACCGTGCAGACGGAGCTCCTCTGGCTCTGCCTCTATTCCAGCACGGCTGGTAGGAACCAGCTCAGATCAATCATCTTTCTTCAACCGGCTTCCCAGCTTGCATCCCCCCCTCCCGCCTCCTGGCCAGGCTGCAAAGCCTTGACGGAAGCAGGACCCTGAGGACGGATCAGTATCGGAGCAGCTTAATTGCCTTCAGCACAGGCATCCAGGCTCCACCTGCTCACCCCACGCTCAGCTTCCTTTTGTCGTGATGGAGCCTGTCAGCTCTCGGCCGGCTTCCTCCGTGGCACCCAGCCCTCGCCCCTCTGTCACGGGGCCGGCAGGGCAGCGGGGTCAAAAGCAAACAGACTGGAAACTGTGCTTTTAACAGCTGGAGAGGTAACCCGCCTCTGTTAACTCTGCTGAGAAATCCTTGGCGTCACGAGAAAGGTGACCCTGACTTCAGCATTGCCATGGTTTCCCCAGGTTTTACATCTCGCTGCTGCAAGGTGAAGCAAGGTGGCTCTGCTTCGCGCGGTGGCTGGCGTCCGGGCGGCATTAACAACCCGGAGCCGTGAAGCTGAAGCAGAGGTCTCCTCTGCCTCGCGAAGCAGGGCTACCGCGACAGGGTGTGCTGCTCCTCACGGGCACAGAAAAGCTAATCCAGCCCCATTTCGCTAAACGGGAGAAGGCGAGCGAGCAGGAGAGGAGAAACGCAGCGAGAGCAGTGTCTGTCCGAACCTCCGCAGGGGCGGGGGTCCAAGCTGCCGCAGGAGGCTGAGCTCTGGGTAGACGAGGTGTAGCCCGGGCAATAGCGAAGACAGTTTTGATTTCACTATACCTGCGGTTCCCAGTGACCTCACGGCAACTCCATCGTGCCGAGCCGCTGCTCCTTCGGAGCTCCGGCCCCCGGCAGAAGGGGAGGGTGTCAGCAGACCCAGCGCTTGGCAAAGCCTGAAGGAGCGGGCTGCTGGCCCTGGTTTCCCCCTGCAGGCTTTTCCATCGCTCTCAAGCATGTCTGCAGCGGGCCGCTTCCCAGGACACTTACTCAACGCTGGATTACGGGTTTTTCACCCTGATGGTGCTGCACAGCATGCACAGGTCCGGCTCTGCGGTTCCCGGTGTAAAGGTTTTCTTAAGAGCGGGGACGCGGCGCTAAGCCTGGCTTGCGTCCAGCCCTGGTGCCGGTGTACTCGTCTCTCTCACATCCCCGGCTGATGAACTTTTCCAGCTCTCCATTGCTGGGAGGTGGTACGGAGGATAACGGAATTGTAACGCTTGGTTTCGTAAACGGCGTGTGCTGCTTCAACTCCACGAGCGTCTCTAGCAGGGCTGTTACAGATTCCCTTTGCTTTGGCTGTATTTGTCTCATAAATCTCAGTGATGTTGACAATTGGGCGCAGTTTAATTTTGCAAATCTGAGGAATGATCAGGCCAATTTAGTTCACATTTAAAGCATTTGTGTTCACATGCCGGAAAGCCTTTTTTCTTCCTTGCTCCTTGCCTAAGGCCCTTATTATCTGCTGGTGCTATTTATCAATGCACAGCAGGTATATTACAGTAAGGTCTCTTTTGTAAAGTGATACGAAATAATGATTCCTGTTCCTCATCTGCTCAGCAAGAAAAGTGAGCCCGACTCTCAGGCACGTCAGTATTCCTGAGCCGCAGCATTTTTATATTACTGCAGGAGAAGTGATTTAACTCAATAAGCTTTTCTCATAAATGGCAATAGTTTTATAAAATGAAAGGAGGCGTGTGTAAATTAACACAACATTCCTCTCCAGCTCCATCGCTTCCCGCCCTGCCCCGGCTGCGGGGATGCCGAGGGATAACTCTGGCAGCGGCGGAGTTATCCCTCCTCCAGGTCCGAGCTTTCACATGGGGCAGCACCCCAGGGACTGGGAAACCTCGCACCAAGCGGGAGATGCTGGGGGGCGCTGGTTTTGGGGCAGATAACTTCCATTTTTGCTCCTGAGGCACGTGAGAGGAAGGAGCAATCTTTAGTAATGGCTCGTGCCTCTGAAAAACCCACTCCTCCTCCTTCTCACACACCGAACGGCTCCTTATCCCCTCTCCTCGGTACGGATTTGGCCGTGTTTAGCAAAGGAACACGCAGACCTGTGTCACCGTTTAACCGACACCAGCGCGCGTGTCCGCCGTGGCCCGCAGGACGCTGCCGGTGGCAGCAGCAGCCGGAGTTGGCCGAGTCGGGCGCATCTTCCTCCGGCGTATAATTAAACGCTCGCTGAAGCGCCTGGAGACGCCTGCGCGCCGGAAAGGCACGACAGCAGCTACAGTCAGGGTGCGTAGTTCCCCACCGAAGTTACGAAGGGAGAAGGTTGCGCAGACCCGGGAGCTGGCGAGGAGCAAATCTTGTAGACACCAGTAAATGCCGACCCGCGTGCCCCGGGCTGGCTCCTCGGTCCGGGACCTGCAGGAACCCCTGGCATTGCCGGAGCCGAAGCTCCAGGGCTCCTCCGTGCCCTCGGAGTGATAGCCTCTGCGGAGCGAAGGGGATGATTTAACGGGCTGCCTTTCCTTGAGCACAGGGAATGTGGTTTTTGTTTGGCTTCCTCCTCCCCCAGGGACGGAGGTTTAATATTACCTTCCCATTAATTTATATGAGAACATTTCCAAATAGTAAACTTCCAATAAATTAGTAATGCTGATCTATAAAAGGGAAAAAAATAAATGGTGTGTTGCGAGTTTATAGCCCTGTGGAAAAGACATTAAAGAGAGGCCTCCTTCGCACGGAGCGCTCTGGGGACGCCGGGGGGGCCGAAATCCGGGCTGGGAACTGGCCCGAATGCGGCGTATCTGCAGGGAACCGGGCTCCCCCCCGGCTGCAAGGGCATTCGGCATCCTCCGCCTCAGCCCGGGATCAAACGTGCCGCAAGACTGGTTGTCTCATCACAGACCGATATTGCCTTTATCGCTCATAAAACTCTCTTACAGAAAGAGGTTCAGGGGCAGGCGCCGGGTGACGTGAGGCTGCGGGACTCCTGTCCTCAAATTAAACTCATAAACCCCGCGGCTCCTTCCCTGTATCCGGGGTGGGTACGGGAATGAGTTTCTGCATGTGTACAAGCTCTCCCTGTAATAGCCACTTTAAATATAAGTGGAGTTGATTGATAATTTTCCCACTGAAGAAACCCGAAATGAAGTAAATGGGATTTGACATCTGAGGCAGCGATGCTCCCCTGCGGTTCTCCGTCGCCGGGCGGCACAGGGATGCCTGCCGCGGCTCTCACCCGTCAGGAGCTCCGGTCTCCACCAGTAATACACGGAGCAAACAGGGAACGGAAACCTCCTTCCTTCCACGTTTTCCTAGGCGTTCGACACGTGGCTCAGGACCCACGCAGTGCTCGGCATCAGCATCCCGGGCCGCTTGGCACTCTTACCTCCCGGAGAGGCTTCTTCCAGCAGAAACAGCAACTGGCTGCAGAGAAGATATTGAGGCAACCGGTCGCGAAATGCGGCATTTACACGTTGAGGGAAAACCTCCGGATGGGTTTCACCCCCCAGCCGAGTCCCCTCTTACCCGGCAGCCAGACACGACTTCCCGCAGCCGCTGGGATGAAGGCAGAATTACCCTTTATGCTTCATCCCTTCTGTGTTTGTGGCATGTCCCGCGTGGTCTCCGTCACCCCGCGGGGAGGGCGGACAGGCACGTCTGCGGTTTGGCTGCGGGCGGGCTGGGATGCTCGGGCGCACAGCTCCGCACCGCAGGACGAGGGAGATCCAGCACGTTCCCTTCCCCAGCTTATCCCTTCCCCATCCAAGAGGAGAACGGGGACGTTAGCCAGCCTGGGGGGACGCGGAAGGAAACTTTGATCTCTGCTGTCAGGCCCAGAAGAAAAGCAAGCGCTTTCTGTTGTTTTCTAAATGCGCTCCCCCCCAGTATCTCTTTGTCAGAGCCAGACAGGGAAAAAAGCACAAAAAGATTCCCAACGACCAAACCAAAGGCGATGAAAAATGAATGAGAAGACAATTCAGCCTGGAGAGTACAAACAAACTATCTGGATCAAATAGTTTATTTTAAGATGCTAACAAATTTGCTCCAGAGGCCTGTAGAAAAAAGCCAGGTACCGTACAGCCAGCCTTTCCCTTATTTATAGAATAATTACGATGATTTATCAGCTGTGATCAGAAATATATTTATGGTGTGGAAGTTTTCAGCAATATTTCAAGTAATTCACCTCCTCACACAACTCCCTGTCGCTGTCACCCCAGCGCCGCTTTTCCTTCCCCTTGAAACCTGCTTGCACGACAATTTATGGCTTTGTTTGTGGGAAAAGCAGGTGTCTTGCTCCAGAGAACAAAAGCAAAACAAGTGCTCAAGGGTAAAACCCTCTCGCCGCAGCCCCCGAGCAGCTGGCTGTGCCGGCAAGGCCAGCAGGGCAGCATCCCCGGCACACCGCCGCTCTCGCCGGCACCGTCCTCCGGCAAAGGGTCGTGGCTTTGTCCCCGGCCACCGGCCGCTCTATCCCCGGCGCAGGGAGGCATCGGGCAGGGGATGTCCCGGCAGCGCCGTGCGTCGCCCCGCGAGGCTCCCGCTCTCCTTTTCCCACCCCAGCTGGGTAGCGTGGGTGGAGAGGTGGCAGCCAGCATCCCGTTCTCCGCAGGTCTCCTCGGAGCCCGGCTCCCTGGCTCCAAAACAGCCAGAAAACATCTTCATGCCGGCCTCTTAATATATGCTTGTCCTCTCTCTGCTGCTGCTTGATACATCTCGCTGTTCGCAGCCCGGGGAGGAGGTAAATGCTCTCAGAAGGACACCAAATGCGACAAGTTTGGGAGAAACACCGAACAATTTGGTCTCTGCCCCGACCCAAGCAGTAAATCCTTTTTTTCTGCCGCACCTGCTGGTGTTTTCCGGGGGAGCGAGGTGCCGCTGGGCTGCAGAGCCGGGAAGGACAGGCAGGGCTGGGGGATCCCCCGTGGCTGTCCCCAAAGGGATGCTCGGTGGCACCTGGAGGAGGGGAAGGCTGCGCGGCGCCATGGCCGTGGTCCGGCAGCACCGTGCTGGGTGCCGGGGCGGCTCTTCCCCCGGGATGGGGCTTTGCGAGTTACTGTGAGCGTCGCTTCTGCGGGGATAGGATGAATTCACACGCCGTGGAGCGTGCGTGCATGCCTTGCACAAGGGCTCGTGCACGGACCGAGCGCAGGAGGCTGCAGACAGACAGACAGACAGACAGGCAGCCACGGAGGGGAGCAGACACCCGGCTCCGCAGTTACCTGCCTTACGTGTCTCTGCCGCTTTCTGTTACTTCCAGCCCGAGCTGCAGAGCTTTATTTAAGCACTTCTCCACTCTCCCCCTGTCTTCTTTTTTTTTATCTCACAATAAAAGTAAGCTGTTATTTCCAATTTCTTTCATGATGCACTCATCCATCCCCCCCGGTACCCGCGGGGCTGGCAAGCCCGAGACTGTGCCGGTGCTTGAGTACTGGGGGGAAAAAAATGGCATTAGAGTTTGGAGGTCCTTAAGAGTGAATGAAGTTTGATGCTGCTGGAAATAGGAGCTGCTGCAGTCGAGGTCCTGCTGCAAACCAATTGATTCTCATCAACTCTTATTTGCTCGCCTGCAAAGTCTCAGGACCGGCTTATTGCACAAATGTCCCCTCCCGCCGTCTGGCTGCTCCATGCTTGCCTCCTGTTCAGGGTCTGCCATAAGCTGTCCAGGAAGCTTTAATTCTCTGCTTTTAAAAGGCAATTGCATTTCACTGGCTGAAATGCTGGATTTTATTACAAAGCTGGGATCACAAACTTCATAAAAAGCGACCAACCCTCCCCTTCCACCCCCTCCGGCAGCTCCAGCGCCGCCGTGCCGGCAACCTCAGCTCCCTTCTTCGGGGGCAGGTATTTGGGCAACGGGCAGGCCGGAGGCAATCGGCTACCGTGAGCGGGCCACAAAGCCCCCTCCTGCCCTTCGGAGCCCTGATGTGGGAATCTGCTTCCAAGAGCTTTTACTTCACGTCCCCTTAGAGTAACTGCTGTTTCACGCGCCCAGGACCAGATGCAAAGGCTGACACTAATAGGATTAATGACCGGAGACCAGAAACAGCTCCATTATGGTTTGGGAATTAGATGTATCTGGGAGCAGCCAGGATATAGTTCGGTTCATTTGTTAAAATAACATATATAAAAAGAAATCTAAAGCAAGCCCATTCTCGCAGCTTGAGAACACAGAGAAGAAGGATGGCCCTCGTCTCGGGTGGCATTTGTTTTCATTAAGAAGGTGGAAGGGGACCTGAGAGCGGAGAACTTGATTGTCGAGTAACCTTGTTGACTGGGGAAGAGTCAGAAGCTTTCAAACTGGAATTAACAAACCAGCTCAATTAAAAAGAAATAAAAAACCACCTAAAGCTTAAACTTCCCCAGCCCTTGGCTTCTCACCAAGAGAGTCTCCAGGCATCGGCTTCCCACCTGAATCCCACCTGCAGAGGAGGTGTTGGCATCATGCGAGAAATGCTGTCGCAAGCCGGAGCACTCCTGGAAGCCCTCTGGAGAACCAGCAGCTGGAGCTTCCGACCTAAAGGGCAACCAACCGAGAGAAATTTTTAGTTCCTCTGGCTTATTTAATTCTCCCGGCTTTGTTTTGTGTTTGCTCCCCAGGAGCCAAAATTAAAGGGATTTGTGCACTGAAATGGTTTGGAAATTTATGACTTGTGGCCTGATGCTCTCCAGGAGCCTTTCCTTGACATCCATCTTTCTGTCTCTGCCTGGTTTTCCCTGAAGCAAAACCTCACCAGTCTCCTGCCTAAGTTAAACGCCTTTTCCAGCCCTAATCCACCTAGAAATATTTACTGCGCAGGAGCCCGTCCTGCAAATGGAGCTGTTGGAGGCTCCCGCTCCTCGGCAGGCTGCCGGTGAATTCTCGGGAGCTGTTTCTGATCCGTCGTGTCCTGGTGCCCGGCCAGAGGCGGGGGCAGCCCCAAGGACTCGGGGCCAGCAGTCGGAGGAGCGCGTCCTCCTTCCCAGCCTGGCCTCTCTTGCGCTTGGTCAGCTTTGGTAAAGCTTGTCAGCTCATCCTCCAAATCTTCTTGGCAATAAAGTCATTTGGGGCAGTTTAATGACTTATAGAAATAGGTTAAAGAGCGCCTGGCCCTTTTGCCTCCTAATTAGAAGTCCTCTTCTCTAACACTTTCAAGGTCATGGCTCCTCTCCCCATGCCTAATTATGACTCCAGGCTTATGTGCTCTTTGACTAGTCCGGCTTATCCGCCCGCGCTTGCTTTGCTGCAGCTCCTGATCATTACCTAACGCAGCTCCTGATCGTTACCGCCATCCCTACACGCATGCCTCGTGTCCGGATAACGGAGGCACCTGGGATACCCCCGCCGTAGGCTGCTGGCAGGAGTTTAATCCAGGCGGGAGGCAGGCAGAGGGGAAAAGCTCTCCTTGCTTGGGCTGAGAGGATGCTGCGGGATGAGGAAGGGTGAGCGACCTCCGAGGGACCCGCACGCAAGGCATGGGGTGATGGGGGCACAGGCAGCCCGGCCAGGCAGGGACCCCGCTGCCCGCTCCTCTCCCTGCATGGCCAGGCCATTTCCCCCCTTTTCTCTGCAGGAAAATCGCTGAGAAACGTTCCCTTTTCCGCCTGTTTCTTCAGGTCCGGGCTGCAGCGCCGGCCCCGAGCACCCTGTCAGAGCCACTGCTCCTTCTGCTCCGGCTCTGGCAGGACCCGTGCCCTTACCCGGGGACCCCAGCCGCTCATCAGAGCAGCCCTGTGCTGCCTCAGACCCGTCCTTCCCCGCGGCATCTCCCACTTACGCACTGCAGGGAGCAAAGGTGCCTCCTCAGCGCCTCTGCCATCTCGTCCCTCTGATGCCGGAGATTTTTTTGATAAGCTCCTTGTTTCCCAGGCACAGAGTACAAAACTATTTTTCTTGCGCTGAGCAGACAAGATGTTGAAATGTTTTTTCCTGTGATAACTGAAAGTGGAAGAAATCCTGCCTGCGATTCTTGTCAAGTTGAGGCATCTCTTTGTAGTTCAGTGAATTATTTCATCCCCAATGTTAATTTAAAAGCAAACAAACAGGGCTGAATGCATTTGATAGTAGAATTATTTCCAGTACATTTCAGGTTTTGTTGCGCTGCGTTGCAAAACGCCGCGGCACGGGCACGGCGTGGCGGAGCCGGGGAGGGGGGGGCTGGTGGTTCAGCTGGGGACAGCCCCGGCCTGGCTGCGCCCCATTGCACCCCACTGCGCCCCATTGCACCCCACTACACCCCACTGCACCCCACTACACCCCATTGCACCCCACTACGCCCCACTACACCCCATTGCACCCCACTACACCCCACTGCACCCCACTACACCCCACTACACCCCACTGTACCCCACTACACCCCACTGCACCCCACTACAGCCCACTACAGCCCATTGTACCCCACTACACCCCACTGCACCCCATTGCACCCCACTACACCCCACTGTACCCCACTACAGCCCACTACACCCCACTGTACCCCACTACAGCCCATTGCACCCCATTGCACCCCACTACACCCGACTACAGCCCTCTGCAGCCCATCATGCCCGGGCTGGATCCTGCAGGGCGGCAAATTGCTGGGCGAGCGGAGCGCGCTGCCGCTCCCCAGGAGCATCCCGGGAGCATCCCTGGTTCCGCGGGCACGGGGGGAAAGGCTCTGCTGTACCCAGGCAGCTACAGCAGCAAACCGAGGGTTAAAAACTCCTCTTGAGAAAGGCGAGCTGCAAAACATCAGCCTTGTTCCACCTCAAAAGAGCAAGAATGAATCAGAAAAGGGCAAAGTTTGTGAAAAGGATGAATTGTAATAAAAACGGTGTTTAAATGTGCCACTGAGAATTAATCACTTTTTCCTTCGCAGCTTCCCCTTCGTGGACTATCCCTGGGAATTTGTGGAAGGAAGCATGGACAAGGAATTAGTTTAATTTTGCGTGTGAACTAGATGGGGGCTGTAATTGCCCGGGTTTATGGCACACAGCTGGGCTGGGCAGAGGACAGCCATTAACCCCACCGGCACGCTGGGAGGTGAGTGGGGGGCAGCCGGGGTGCGCAGCCCCGCATCCCCCCGCCCGGGGGCTCTTGGAGGTGGAAGCGGTCCCAGAGGGCAACTTTGGCTCTTCTCCAGGCTGGCAGCCCCCGCAGCTCACTGGAGCCGGGGTGATGGAGACTTTCCCACCCCTTTGGGTGGCGCTGGGAGGGCAGGAGGCAGCCCTGGTGCGAGCCCAGCACCGCGGGGACCAGGCTGCCCTCCGGGCTCCATAAACGCCTGAAATTGGGAAAGCGCTTATCCCCTTTGAGTCAAGGACTGGAAATAATGCTTCCCAGGGAGAGGCAAAGCGCTCCATCTGCTCGGCTCGTCGGGAAGGAGATGGAGGGGCGACTGTTGGCTGCCCGGAGCAGCCGCAGGCACGGAGGGGCCCCATGGAGCCAAGCCGGGTCCCAGGCAGCCCAGGTCAGAGCCGGGCGGTGTGGGCAGCGAGGGTGGGCGACAGCGGAGAGCCCGGGGAGGTGACACTGTCCTCTCCATCACCTCATCCCGCCTCTTCCCTCTGCTCCCAGCTCCCTGGGTTATCCGTGAGCCCGCCAGCCCCTGGCTCGGAGCAGAAAGGAGATGTGCGGTATCAGCGGGCAGGATCAGCACCGAAGGATGCTTTGTCATCTAAACCCCGCTGGCTGGCAAGCCCAGGGAGCGTCACCTTTTCAGATACACAAAATCAATGCTGTCCTATATTCCAAAACCTTTAAACACCAGACAGGCAATTTGTCTTCTTTTATGGGGGCTGAGAGTCGAAAGGAGCCTGGCCAGATTAAATAATCCAGCAATAGCAATTGGAGGTCATTTTCATCATATTAATGGTTTTCCTGCCTCTAGTAAAAAAGCAATACGAGGACCTGGGCTTGGACTGACTCCGCGATGGCATCGCTTTTCTGCAGAGAAGCGGTTTTCGATGACCGTGACCCTGGACGCATGTGGCATCTGCTGGGGCCAGGGGGAGCTGTGGCCGGACTCCTGCCTGGCAGATGTCACCCGCTGCTTCGGGACCGGGATTCGGCCTCTGTGGACTATTTATCTACTCTGCCGAGGAGACAATGGAAGGAGAACTATTTGAAACTCTGCTGTTCCCCCCCTTTTAACGAAGAAGTAACCGGAGTTGGAGCTGTATGAATCTGTTTGAATGTTTCAGTGCAAAAATGCAGCTCAATATTTTCCGAGAGATTTTGGTAAGAAGATCCGTGGATGCGCTGCCACGTAATCCGGCACACAGCACACCGCCTTACTCCTCCTTACAAACCCGACTCCGACACCGCAAGCAGCGGGGGAAAGGAGGGGAGGAGGGGAAAGTCTGAGTGTTCCTTAGAAACAGAAAGCAAATTTGAGATAACATGAAAAACATCATTTGACGTATCCGAAAGCCTTCTGTAAGCACTTTCCAGGAATATTTTATGGCCTCGGTTTCTTTAGTAAGAATACTCGCAGAAAGCAAATTCCCAGCTTGAACGCTCGTGCCTTTGGTGCTCGTAAGCGTGGCGTTAGAGATTCGGTTGTGGGACACCCAACTCGTGCTGCGAGGTAACTCCCACCAAGAAGCGGGAAGAGCTGCGTGTGGCTTGTGGGATTCCCCGGCAGAGCCGGCTTTGCCAGAGCGATAAACCCCCTGAAATTCAGTGCCGGGGGTAGTCTCCGTAGCATTGGGTTTGTTTACGGAAGGGATATTTCTGCCGCTCTGCAGAATAGCGTTCGCACGCAGCGATGGGTAGCGCGTAGGTAGGTGTTTACCCGGGGAAGGGAAAGCAGCTCTCCCGAGCGACACCGGCTCGGTGCACGCAGTACAAACGGCAGTGTTTCCCGGAGAAAGTCAGAAATAACTGCGGATCCATTTGAGAACGCCACTGGCTTTTTGCCTGCGATTCGTAAAGACTGAGAGAAACAAAACGTACCGAATCAGTAACGACTTGCAGAGCTTTAATTGGAAGCAGTTATGCACGGGCTGCAGAGGAGGGCTCCCTCCGTCCCCCCAGCTACGCCCGCAGCAAGGCAGGGTGCTGGGAGCTTTTGGGGTCCCAGCCCTTCTCCAGCTTCCCGGGCAATTCATCCTCGAGGTTTTTCTGCTCCAGCACATTGCCGAGAGACAGTGACGGATAAAGGAGAAGAGCTCCACATAACCTCGATTACCCAAGGATAATGAGGCCCAGTGCACCCTTAAGGTATTGGTAATATTTGTACCTATTCAGCTTTTTCAGCGCTAAAAGTAACCATTTATATCCATTAAAAGCAGACAACTGGATGGCAAGCCGAGCCCTGCGCGTACCTCAGCCCTGGCTGCCTCTTGACGGGCAGCATATATCACGCCATACCTACTCAGGGATCCTTGTCCCCGGCTCCCGTCGGCGTTTGGCTCCACAAATGTCACGACACACGAGCTGCTGCGACACATCAGCTTTGGGGCTGCCCCGCTGCCCGTTTGGGCTCATCAGAGCATCCCCGTCCTGCTGAGCCCGTGCACTGCGCAGCGCCTGGCGGTGCCGTCCCCATCCCACCCGGCTCCTGCCGTCGCCGCAGTCAGTGTCCTTCAACCCTGGAGAGCCAGAGCCGGGAGGATCCCTGGCGGGTGCTGTTCAGACCGCAACCACTGCTTTCTCCGCTGCCTCCCACCAAGATCCATCACACCGGAGCTGCAGCCGGGAGCCATGGCCCTCGCTGGGGCCACGCTGCGGCGTGTGTCCCCCACGGATGCTGCGCGGTCCTGGACGTGCTCAGCACCTTCCCAGCTCCTTCGCATGGCAGCATCCTGACACGGAGCCCATGCAAATCCTCAGGCAAATCTTTCCTTTGCCTTCGCAGTTGCTTTTCCAGCACTGTAACCCTTGATACGCTACTTTTCATTATGGGGGAAACATCGTTAAGTAGACTAATCTTCACAACAAACTAATGTTTGATGGCCGTAAGGTGCCTAATTGGTTCAGGCGTTTTGTAATTAAACACTCTCAATACCTGTGCAGTTTGGGCCACTGGCTCGAAAAAAAAATGTGTATTTCCTACCAGATTCATTTAACCGGATGTCCTGGTTTGACACACCACGAACGTCACATTCAATATAAATTAGAAAGTTTGCTGTGAAGCGCTCTCTCCCTTGATGGCGGCAATCCAGGGAACTCCTTGCCCTGGTGCCGGAGCCCTGAGCCCTTCCCTTCCTCCCGAAGCCGAGCTCTCGCAGTGTCCCACATTTACTGTCCCCTGCTGGGAGTGCACGGCTTCCTATGGATATAATGGGTGGAGTATAATCCTTGTTTATTTTATATTGGTATTGGGATCACTATTGGTTCTTTAGTGTTATTACTGTTAATTATCTAGTCTTATTCCATTAAATCTGTTCATATTTCAGCCCCCGGGTTTCCTTGTTTTCTTCCTGATTCCCCTTCCTGGGTGGGGAGGGCTCATCAGGTGAGAGAATGATTATCTAAACGACAATAAATTGTTGTCGGTTTCTCAAACCATAACACCAGATGAAGAAGTAACTTTTTTTTAGCCTATAAGAACTAGAAAACTACATGTATTGGCATTAGTTCCTTTTGTTAGGAGAAGATAGCGTAAGGAGCAATACACAAAGCCCAAAGCACGCGCATTGCTGCAGTCTTTCCTAAATAATTAGAGAACCTGATGATGAAAACAGACAAGAAAGGAGCCCAGGGGCGCGTTATCAATTTGGTTTGTTCCCAGAGGCCACCGAGCGTTTGGTCAGCCCTTGTCGAGCCGTCCTTCGGAAGCGACATGCACCCCCTCCCAGGTAAATATTTGGCCAGCGTTGGGGGTTATCTGCCCGTTCACAAAGTCTCTTATCTGTCCTGGCGCAGCCCGAGCCGCGGGCCCCCGCGCCCTGATTGCTATTCCTGCGGCAGCGGCAGCGCCGGCAGCGGCGGCCGAGGAGCTGGTGGGATAGCAATAACAATCATACGTCTCCGATATTGCTTTCCACCCATAGAACGTAATTGCTTCTGCAGAAGGAATTAAGCATCATAATGAAACGACCCATAAAAAAGAGACTTTGCTCTCCGTCACCGGATCACAAACATCAGAGACGTGGCAGGCAAGGGCGCCGAGCCCAGCGGGGCAGGAGCGGCTCGTGCTGCCTCCCCCTCCAGCCCGTCTGCCGCTGGGAACGCTGCCGGTCCTGCGCCGGGACTGCCTACGCTCGCTGACCTGCAGCCGCAGAAGAGTTTGGATGGAACCAAGCGAGAAACTGGACCCCAGTTTGCAGACCCTTTCCGCCTGCCCAAACTTCTCAATGCAGACCCCTTCCGCCTGCCCAAACTTCCCAGCTTTCTCTTAATTTCCAGAGTATTGGCTGCCTTGGCGTGGCTTTATTTCTGCCGCTGCCAGACGCGTAAGGGTCTTAGGGACATCGCGTGTGGCTTTAAACCCAGCACTAAGTCTCTCAAACCTGGAAAGGGAGGAAACATCGTTTTCCAGAGAAGCCGCACGTGTCTGACTGCAATGTTGGCAATGCAACAGGAAAGATAACTTTACTACAAGGGGTAAAACCACAAGAGTAAATTGCTGTTTTGTCCGCTGGGGCCTTGCACTGACCCGAGAGCCCCCCGGCTCTCAGCCCAGCGCCCGTGGCAGAGCATCCCCCCCATCGGGAGCTGCGAGCGATGCAAAACCGAAATCGCGCCTGTCGCTGCCTTTGCATCCACTTCATTGATGTTCCCAAAGAGCATCTCGGACACGTGGAAATCTGCCCTGCAATCTTCCATCGAGCGAGCGAATCCCCTCGCAATTCCCGGGGAAGGGAAGGGCAGGGTCAGCGCTGCTGGGTCTCCTGGCCGGCGGCTGGGAGACGCTGCCGGTGCTTCCGCGCTGCCGGGGCACGGCCGGGCAGGGCCAGCTGGCTTCGGGAGCGAGTGCTCTGCAAACGGACGGATTAGTTTTGTCTCCTTTCCCTCCGTGGTGCGCAAATGCCTGCCCGAAGCGTCCTTTTACTGTTCTCCGCCTGGGTTTTCTTCCTTGATTTGTCACCCATGCTGGGATGCCGGCTGAAACCATTGCTAACGTGTCGGCCCCCCGCCTCATCAACCCCAATTAGATGAGTTTTGTTCGCACCAGAGACCCCCTCTAGGAAGGGCCAGGAGCCCCCTTCGCTGCTGAGAATTCACTCGAGCAGCACATCGCCCATTCATAGTCTCCTTGGACGCTACAGAAGAATCTGTCCACTTAAAATAGGATTATTTCTGGGTGGCAAACCACAAAGTTAATTTGGCTCTAATCCCTTTAAATGGAACCAATTATTGGAGCGCTAATGACTCTTCTGGAGGTCTCTCCCGGGCCAGGGCTGTCGAGGGCACGGGAAGGTTTGCAGGCGGATGAGCCTGACCTCCCGCCCGGTGCGAGGGGACGGCACCAGCGCTGGCAGCGGGGAGGGCACCAGGACGATACAACCACCTCCACGAGGCCACTGCGTGGGGCCGGGACCCCGAGCAGATCCCCCGGGGCTGTGGGTCCCCTCCTGCCTGCCCCGAGTCCCTCCCTGCCTGCCTTCAGTGAAAGAGTGCGAGAATAAACAGCTTTAATCATACAATCCCCGCTTCCTATTGCTAATAATATTATCATCATGATATTAAGCCAGTTAATTCTTTCTCTCAATTTATTTGCTTTTGTTTTTGTACTCCCATGTTGTAATTTTCAATTTAATTAGTTTCAGTGTTTCTGAGGGCAATAGGTCTTGGTTTATCTTTGCAGCTAATAGTCTTAATTGTTTACCCTTTCTTCTGCAATATCTCATTAACTTTATGGGCCATCATTTCCATGGCATCTCCAGAATTAATTCCTTCACTACTTGAACCATATTCCTAAAATCTTGCCCACTTTTCACTTCTCTGAGACTGCTTGACCATGCCCATCCTGGCTCTCCTGACTGCTCCTGTTGTATCCCAGCAAGCCCCTGGGGCAGAGGATGGAGCCGGGGATCTGCGGGCAGCAGGGCGGGCAGCAGGGTGGGCAGCAGGGTGGGCAGCAGGGCTGTGCCTTCCCCTCCTGCATCCCGGGAGGGTTTGTACTGGGGATCTCCCATGGCAGACGGGAAGGGAAAAGGAGCACCCGCCGGTCAGAGCAGGGGGAAAGCAGATGTGCCGGCATCGCCGGCCCAGGCGAGCGGAGTGGAGGCTGAGTGCCGAGCCGTGCCGGGAAGCAGCCCAGGCTGCTGCTGAGCCAGGATCAGCGCCGGGCGAGGGAACCAAGAGGCTTCAGGTTGTTTCTCAAGCCGGTGTCAGGTCAGCGGCAAGAGGAGCTTTGTTCCGTAAAGCGCGCTTTTGATACATCTAATCAAGCAGGCAATTTAGAAGAGAAATCAAACCAGGTCCCTCCTGAATACAAATTTCAGCGATGCTGAGAACGGGCTGCGCTCCAGGGACCTCCCGGTACAGGGAAACCGGTGGCTCCCTGCGGGGACGCCGGCCCGGCCAGAGCCCCCTGCATCGGTCATCTAGTAACTGCAGTCACATTCCTCCTCTTTTCCCGTCTTTCCACAGTTGGTCCTGTTCCTCTGAGAACACTTTTGGCTGTTGTTTCTATCTTTAACAGCCCAGGGTCGCTTTTCCTGCTGACGGAGCGCTCGGGCTGCTCCCCTCCGCAAGTGCAAAGTTTCATCCCTCCAGCAAGGGAGGAAAAAGCTGTTGGGAAACGGAAGCATCGCATGGCTTTTGAGGCGGCGAACGCGGTGCAGAGCTCCTCATCCCTCCGCTGGCTCCAGGAGCGAGCTCGGCCGTCTTGGCGCTGGGGCGCCGCGCTGCCGAGCGGCACGGCACCGCTTGCGCAGGTTAAGCAGAGGGCAGAGCCTGCAGATAGCTTCGCTACCCCCGGCTCCTGCCTTCAGACCCCATTAATCACGCTCCTAATGAGTTTGTGTTCACAGATGAGATGTTTTTGGCTGCAGAGGCGAGTCGCAGATTATATCTCCCATTGATTGTTTCATCCCGCTCGAATGATTTGTACCAGGAAACGGTTCTGAATTTTCAGCTTAAATCACGCTCAGAGAGCGGGCTTGGCACGTGGACGCATTCGTTCAGTTGTAACGATTGCAATGACTCGGGATTTTTTTCCCCCCCTCCGTGTTCCCGGTTTTTTACACTCAACTTCACCTTCAGGCCTGATCTCCCTGGCTTCAGAGGGCAGCAGAGCCCCGAGCCCCCGGCGCCTGCCGGAGGGGCTGCGTGGCGCTGGCACTGCTGCCGCAGCGACGCTTCGCTTACAGCCGGCCCCTCGCCTGCGGATCGCTGCCCGAGCCGGGCACTGGAACGCCGTTCCCCATTAGGCAGGCAGGGAGGGATCGGCTGGTGGTAGCTGTGAGGGCACCTGAATTATTGATAGGTACACGGGTTCCAGCAGAGGCAACGGAGGCAGCGGGAAAGGTTCCCTTCCCAGCAAATGTCATCTGGCCGGCAGTAAATTAACGGGCTAAGCCCGCCGAGCGCTTGCAGCTCTGCGCACCTCGTGCTTCACGGCTTGCTTGGAGAGCTCGGGCAGGGCAAAAGCCACATCAGGGCAAAGGCGGCTTTAATTTTTCAAGGCGGTTCGGATAAACGGCTTTGAGGAACAGCCGAGGGAAGGGAAGCACGCCTACAGCTCCTCAGTTTTTTTACAAGACAATTTTGATGGGTTTGAGACTATCGCTGGCATGCAAAGTGCACGGGGGGTAAACAAACACATGTACGTGCAACATATGGAGAAACACACATGAAGTACAAATCAGCCATATGGCCAAATGTTTCTGCCAAATATTCTTTTATCTCTCTTTCCTTTGGCTATTTGTCATCTTCCATGGGCTGCCACGAAAGGTGCCCAGTCTCCTCCACATCCCCAGTCCTGGCATCACGTCCTACCTCCCTTTCTGAGGGCCAATGTGAACCATTTTCTGGATGCTTCCATTTCTTAAATTTTGTTGTATTTGTCTTCCAGACTGCACAGAGGAAAGATACTCCCTACAAGCCAGAGAAGGGTGGGCAGAGGGCTCGTCCTGCGGGGCAGAGGGTGCCCAGGCAGCCGGCTGGGGAAGGGGAATCGCTGCCCTGCAGCTTGCTCTGGATGTACGGCATCGCTCCCACCTCCCTCTCGGCCCTGTGCATCATTCGCACCTTCAGCCCCCGCAGGTAGGGAGGGAGCAGGGGCGACAGGAGCCCAGCTGCCTGTCAGACCTGGCAAAGACAAAAATCGGTGCCAGGAAGCAGCTTTACATGAGCAGGGTCTCGTCACCGAGCTCGGCAGGATCCAGCTTGTGCTGGACCATCTTCCAGAACTGGAGACGGAGTGGCTACCCCGAGGAGCGCAGGGGCTGCGTCACCTTCGTGCTGGGGTATCATCGCCCCGTGGCATTGCATGTGGCCACGTGCATCACCCTCGTGCTCTGCGTTTTGGCAGCAGGCTGAGCGACCGGCCTCACCAGAAACACAGGGCTTCCAACAAAATAGGTGCCCCGGGATTGGCAGGTGCGGAGACAGATACGATCCGATTTGGGAAAGGCGGCGGTGCTCAGGGGCATGTGGCGGCGCGAGCCAGATGTGGCAGCGTGAGGCTTCTGGAAGGGAGCCCATGGCAGGCGGTGGCGTTTCTCTAACCCCGTATTGACTTTGGCTTCCAGAATCAATTTTCTTTATTAGCTGATGAATCTCCTCAAAAGACTTTCTGTACTGAATCTAGATAAATTATTTAAGCAGTAAATTCTTTCCACTCTAGCACCATTACGGCGCGGTGATTTCATAGGGAAGAGCAGCAGAGAGGGGTTTAGGAACAAGGTCACCGTCAGCAGAACGTCGGAACAGGAATAAGTTTGCTAATAAGTGACCGTACAGCTAAGAGCTACTGCAAAACAGAAGCGATTAATAGGAAACAGGTTTTTGGCAAAACGCTGGGATTAGCGGTGCATATGAGGAGCAAGTCATAGGAGACTATAGTCTTAATTATTTATGCAAGCAGATTGCTGCGGATGAAGGGAGCGCCCCGCGCTGGATGCAGGCAGGAGCGGGCAGCGCACGCGAGGCAGGGCTGTCTCCTGCCCCAGACGAGGAGTGTCTGTGGGAAGCAGCTCTGTGGCTGCCAGACAGACAGACGGACTCGCCACAAGCTGCTGTGGCGAGTGCGGGAAGGCACAAGCAGCCCCGCAGCAACGTGTTCGCAAACATCCCCGGAGCATCAGGGGACCACGAGCTCCTCCTGCCTCTGGGGACCGTGACCGCCCACGCGTGCACCACGGTTGCAGCCGCGATGACCACGGGCACGATCGTTTGCTAATTGTCACCCGAAAACCAAGGTGCCGGTGAGGGTTTGAGTCGGAAGGGCGCTCTGCTCCACTGCCCTGCCTCCCTCCAAGGTCTCGTTTGCTTTGTAAATTGGGCTTCACGCACTTGTCAGGGGCTGGGGAGCTTCAAGGCCAAAGCGAACCTACGAGCCACAGAGTAAGAAATAATTCTGCCTCCGAGAATAATGCTGGCTCACGAGGTCAGAGAATTTAAACATATTTATAGCCGGCAAAAGAAAATGATTGTGTTAAATGGCAGCTGAAGTACGCGGAGACCCAGCAAGAACTGCTGGCTGCGGCCATTCATTATGTTACCAGGAGCGTAATTACGCAGCTCGGTATTCGCATCCTGAAGACTTTACTGCAATCCTTCTCAAAAGCCCACTTTGGGGATCAAAAGGCTAATGTATATTTTCTGCAGAGCGGAACTGTAAATCAAAGGCTAACCTCAGGTCTAAGAGGCATTCCCGTCGGGCGGATGCAAGGCAGTAACGGTGCTAAGCAGAGGAGCAGCGGGGCCCGGCGCGCACACAGCCCGGCGCGTGGCCGCCGAGCACGGGGACAACGCCAGGGATGGGTGGGAGGGACCTGGAGCAACTGTCTCCTTATGGAAATCGAAATGAGATGAGTCCGACCTGGTTCCAATAATCAGCTATAAATAGCAACCTCAATTAAGGCAACCAAACAAAGGAGATGATGGATACCTGCACGGAAGGACCTGGGGGACGGGGGGGGGCAGGAAGACAGGGTTTTTCACCTTCCCTCTGCAAACACCCTGTTTCTACATAAAGCTGCCAGCAGCAGGTCAAGCACGGGACGAGGACAGTGGGGACCGGGAGGCCAGCAGGCAAGCTGTGCTGGATGCTGCGGCAGCGTGTCCCTGTGCTCGGGCACCGCCGAGGGGCTGCAGCACCCCAGCACATAGCCCCGGGGGGCTGGAGGCACCGGCCGGGCTCCAGGCAGCCTCCCAGACCCGTCCCTCCGGACACGCCAGCTTCGCTCCCATCAGGCTTCGGACCACGAAGCTTGTTGAGGTTTTCAGACCCGAGCTTCAGTTGTAGCCCCCTGAGGGAAGTAAAAACCTGTTTTTCAGTAAAATCTTCCGCTCCGCTTGCTATTCACTTCATATGCAGGACCAAATATGATTAGCACCCTTATATTAGTTTTTCATACATACTCCCCAAACAAAGCAAACACAAACAAAACAGCCAAATGAGGCTGGCGGCGTTGCCCCCTCGGTGCGATGCCGGGCCCTGACCGGCACAGGATGGGAATCCAAGCCAGGCACGCTCCAATTAAAATTGAAGGCCTTTTTTTTCCGATAGCACCATAGGCAATTAACGATACCGAGAGAAATGACGGACTCTTGGCATTTCCAGCCTGAGGAAGACCCTTTCTGCTCTCCCGAGGGAGCAGCCGGGGCCGCCCCGCTCCTGCGCCGGCTTGGCACTGGAGCGGGAGGGAGGGCTTAGCCAGGGGAGCAGGGAAGGCAAATCTCCGAGTACTCCCAGTACTCTATAAAGTACTGGGAAGCAGCCCAGCCCTCAGAGCCCCCAAAGCCCCTCGCTCACTGCCTGCAGCCGCCCTGGCCCATGGATCGCCTGGGTGCGGAGGTTCATGTGGGCACCCGGCTCGGCCAACAGAGGAAAGCCGTGGTTCTCCCACGGCTGCCGCTTTGTACTGCAGCCTTGGCGGAGTCATTAAAGCCCGCTTTTTGCTAACCCCTTTCACTGGAAGCGAAGGCAAGTGTTTGACCTGCAAGGACTGACTGTCAATAGACGGGATAACCGCTGTCAGCTGCTTTTGCACGGGCTCCCTGCCCACCACGGGGAGAGGTGTCCGCATGGCAAACGCGTGCTGAGCACAGGGGCACCAGTCCTTCCGTCCCGAGCCACAGAGGCACGAGCCCGGCAGCCGCGGTGATGTGCGGCTGCGGACGGGGGTGCTTGGCTCCTGTGGCCGGGTTCCCCTCATCCCCGTGGCGGCAGGAGCTGCCAGGCACGGGCATGCCCCAGCAGCTCGTTAGGGAGCTCATCAGCGCTCCCATCTACCCCCACAGCAGCAGAAGCAACGGGAATTGAAGGAATAATTTTAAAAGTGTATACACCTTGCGTTGCATGCATCAAACCCGATTTATTCAGAGCGAGCGGCTCAGACATGCTCGCGGCGGCCTTGAGAGCATGTTTATCAGCCGGGCTACTTGGGAGATCATTGCCATTGATTGCCGTGTCATTGTCACTTCTGGGCACAACGGGAGGCCGGAGGGAGCAAGATGACATTGCCGGCAGTAACGGGCGCGCGGTGGGAGCTGCGGGTTCCCTGGGATGCGCAGAGCCTGCGGTGCTCGGCTCCACGCTCGGAGCCTGCCTCGGGGGGGCCGGGAGCAGACCCCAAACGCTCCTGAGAACCAGGTACGATGGTGTGACCCGCCAGAGCCATTTAACGGTATTGTTATTTACTGATGGATTTCTATAGTGCCACCTGCAAGGAGAACAGGGGGGGTTTTAAAAAGGAGAAAAGAAAATCCCGCCTGATGGCAACAGAAACAGAGCGAACGCTCCACAAAAGGCAGGCAGGCAGGCTTCTCCGTGGAGAAAAGGCAGGCAAAAATGAGTTGAGGGCTGGAAAAATCTCTCCCCCAGAGGAAACGAAAGAGCTCAGTCTATTGAGCTTATTAGAAGAAGCCTGAGGGACGCCTTGGCCCCTTTGCACCAGGGCCTGCATGGGAGGGACGGCACCGCAGGGCTTCCAGGGACAGAGGAGTACTGCGGGAACCACAGGATGGGAATCCAAGCCAGACACGCTCCAATTAAAATCGAAGGCCTTTTTTTTCCGATAGCACCATAGGCAATTAACGATACCGAGAGAAATGACGGACTCTTGGCATTTCCAGCCTGAGGAAGACCCTTTCTGCTCTCCCGAGGGAGCAGCCGGGGGCCGCCCCGCTCCTGCGCCGGCTTGGCACCGGAGCGGGAGGGAGGGCTTAGCCAGGGGAGCAGGGAAGGCGCTGGCTGGGAGCTGTGGGTGCTGCTCAGAGGGGAAAATAGCATACGCTAGCCAGAAAGGGACTGCTACTGCAAAGCGCAAAGCCCTTTTATCTTTACTCCGAATCATTATTACTCATCCTGACCTCCTGGATGCAGCTGTTGATCAGCAAATCTCCGAGTACTCTATAAAGGAGGTCGCTCTCATTGTCCCCTTTTTTGCAGACAAGGAGATTGAAGTCAGCTGGAATTGCCGGTGCTCAGCCCTCCGAAAATGAGGCTTTAAATAACCGAGACTGCAGGGGACGGGAGGGAGGCAGCGTATAATAGCCGGAGCGGGAAGATGCCCAGGGCAGCAGAACGGACACTGCAGCTCAGGAGAAACATCTCGCAATATTTCACGGTCGCGAGCAGCGCGAGCGCTCCCGGCAGCACGCGAGGCAGCGATGGGTCACGGTGCAGCCTCGGGGGGCACATCCCAGCCAAGCCCCCTCTGCGCCCTCCCGCTGCCCTCCCCGCCGCCCGCCCTGGCCGGCCGAAGCCTTTGCCGGGGTTGGATCGTGCACGATAATTTTCCACTTGACACCAAATCGGGCACGGCTGACCCTTGTGGGCTCGTAGCAAGGCGGCAGAGCGGTGGGAAGGCAATTCCTCGCTGGCAGAGGGGTGGGAGGAGAGGCTCCTGGAAAATTAACGGTTAGCCCATTCTACTGCCGAAATTTCTCTCCGTGAAACTCGCACCAAAATGGCTCGGGCTTTGCAGTCACTGTGGGGTTTGGCTTGTTTGCCTGTTTGCTCTTTGCTCGTCGTATTTCCAGCTGCTCTTGTGTGTATTTGCACTTTGCAGGCTTTAATTGGGATGGCAGAACAAAACCCATCCACAGCCTGCGATGCTGCCGCGATAAGTAACAGGAGGCACAAATTAGAACAAATAAATCCGAATCAAATTCAATTCCTTGTGCAATCACCAAGATCAACACGTCAAAGTGTAGGTGCTATAAATTAAAAGCCTCCAAGACGACAGTGGAATGTGCTTCCCGGCTGCTGTGGCGGCTTTTCAAAAGGCGTTTCTTCTTCGCCGAACAGCGGGAACTTTCCCTCCGCCGCCAAGAAAGCTTTTTGCCACCAAAAGATTCCTTTCAGCAGATATGAAAACCCTCTGCCGTGGCGGTCTGTGTGCCGTGGTGGCGGCAGGCATGCGGGCAGGCACTGGGGGCTGCTCGGCGGTGGCGGCGGCATTGGGCTCGGCATCGGCAGAGCGCGGTGAAGGGGGGTTCGTGCCCGTGGGCGGGGAGGCGCAGGGCTGGCTGGTGGGGGGCGAGCGTAGGTCTGGCTCTGCTTCCCGCGTGGTCGCCGGCTGCTTTCACTCCATCCTCGGTGGAAGAAATGGGCGTTCGCAGGTCAGCTCAGCTGCGGGGCTTCAGAGCGGGACCAAGACTTGGCTCGACGCTTCTGCTGGTCGGTATTCCCCCCCAGCATCACCCCTCCGGGGCAGCCCGCGCCAGCATCGCGCTCCTCCCGCTCGGAAGAGGGGCCTGGAGCACAAAGCAGCCGGCGGACAGGAGGATGCTTACGCCTGATCCAGAAATTAAGGCTTCTCTGGTAGATTAGTGCACTTCAAAGAGCAAAAAGGTTCCGCAATATTGTGAAAAAAATCCAATCAGTGTATTTCAAAAGACGTATGTGCAGACAAACAAGCAGGACGCTCGCAGACCTGCTCAGTGTTACGTTATTTTTCATGTTCCTTTAGCCATTAACTGGCTTCTGTTTGATCAATGAAACTGTCTTTGCTACAGGGCACAAACTAAGCGGCATATAGTTACGGGAGGGGTAAAATCTACCTGTGTTAAAGGTAAGCAGAACTGTCTTCTACAGCTTCAGCCGCTACCAAGAGCTGTGCCCACCTCCCTGCTACGGGGCACTTACCCGCTTATTGATTTGGCGCCTGGCGTGTGCCGTTCGCTTTTTCACCTCCCAGCTGCCATTTGGATTTTATTGGATTCTTGCGTTTAAAATTACAAGCAGGTCCTTTGAATTGGCATTAGCTCTTTAAATATGTGCTGCATCTTCGCGTGACATGCCAGCACGAGCCAAGCACATCAGAAGCTGCTAGATAATAGGCAATTACTGCTCTTAAACAGACGAGGCATTCACTAGGAGAATGGGCTGCATCTTAAATCATCCATAAATTCTCTAATAGCGCTTCTATTAATACCTGGTTTCTGGCACATTCCTAATTATTGTGTTCGTTATCAACCACCGCCTTTCCTCGGCAAATCAGCGCTGCCGGGTAGAGGAGACGAAGGCAGGAGCTGGTGCAGCGCTCCGCAAGGGAAGCCCAGGGGGCAGCCAGGATGGTGCTGGCCGCACCGGCCCGGCTGTGCCGCGCTGGAGGGATGCTCTGGGACCAGGGGGCCGTGGCAAGCCAGCAGGCAGGGTGAGGGCAGCTCTGCCTCCACCCCGCTGCCTGCAGAGCATCGTGGCCCCTGGGGAAGCTGCTCCACGGCAATGCCCGGGGGCTCCCCTTTGCCAGACTTTCCTACGTGGGGTGCCTCGGCTCTGGCTTCCCCACGGCGCTGTTGGACGAGCAGCACTTGTTGGGAGAGGCTGGGGCTCCGGGGCAAATACAATCTCCTAAGGTGTGCCAGCTGAGGCGGCTCACCGGTGTCGGAGGAGCCGAGCGGGTGCCTCGAAGTTTGGCTTCCCCGCGGGCGCAGCGCTGGCAGCACGCAGCAGCCCCGCTCGGCGCGTGAGGCGCGTCGTAAACGCCACTCGTCCTCCCTCTTGAACCATTACGCACTCCAGAGAATGAGCATGTACAATTCATGTCTCATTAAATTTTTTTGAAATATTATCCTTTTCTTCTTCCCTGCGTTTTCCCCCTATTAAACCGAAATCGTGCTTCCTTTGGAGAATACAAGTCATTTGTTACCATAACAACACCTTTCCTCCCGCACCGCAGCCACGGCTCCCCTCACCGCCTTTGCCCCCGCCGCAGCCAGCAAACCCCCCGTCCCCGGCGCGGGCAGGACCCCCCGGCACTGCCGAGGTTCGACGTGGCCCTTTGACGGTTGAGTTCTTGGCCTGAGTTTTGGAGAAGGATGGGCAGCACCTCCGGCATTGCGCAAAGCCGGAGCCCCACGTGCAGCATCTCCCCGGCAGCGCTCCTGCCTGCGCCCGCCTTTGGAAGGAGCAGGTCAAGGCGTTCATCGGCCGGGTCCTCACTTATAACTGAATCCAGATGGCACGAGATTCTTCAAGGCCGGGAGCTTTATTTATTTTTTTTTTCATCATCCTGAAAGCTTCCCAGAGGCCAGAGGGAAAGCATTGCTCTGAGAACCTCCTTCTCCAGGTACCTCCTGTAAGGTCCTTAATGCTGCTGCCCATCGGAAATTCCCTGTCCCACCTCTGAACCCTTCCTGTGCCAGGATACAACACTCCTATGTTCACACAAAAATTAAACGCGAGAGATGAAGCTGCTAAATTAGATTCACTTACATGGATCAAAATCGCCCCAGCAGCACCAGCACCAGCCCCAAAGGCGAAGCAGCACCTCGGAGGGGGATGGAGTGCAGCCCCTGGGAAGGGGAACGTGGGACCCGTCCGTGCAAAGAGCCCTCCGGGGCTGACGGCCGGATGCTGCCCGCTGTTCAAGCAGTTTTGCAAAAATAAAACAAAAACCGTTTATAACACCGCGTGCTCCCCGAGGGAACAGAACCGGCCCGGGGGTCCCTGAATTCTCTCCCTGCCTCAAGCGGGGTGGTGGCACGGTGGGACCCATCCGCACTGGCAGCACAGCCCCTGCCCCCTCCTGCGGCCAGCCTGCAGGAGCAGAGAAGCTGCCTGGAGGGGAAGGAGAGAGCAAACGCTGCCAAATAATGCCCGTGCGTGTTAATTCCCATTCTTTCTCGCCATGCAAGATTGATTTATTTATTAAATAGCCTTGCTTCATCCAGCCCCTCACCCTCTTAGTATTCCCTTCCGGAAAACCTTGCCGCGGTTTGGCCGTTGCGAAGGTGGAAACACAGAAACAGCTCGCGCGCCTGAACGCTCGGCGGGCGTACCCTTGGATTTGCAGAATTAACCAGCACCCCAGCAGATTTGGAATGAAAATGTGATGTGAAATCGAGACTTTGGTTGATCGCCTCTGTGAGCTGGGGCGCAGGGAAGGGAGACGAGCTCCGGTGATTTATGCAACCTGGCAGCGCAGCCCGGGTTTGAATATTCCTGGTGAGGTGATGGAAAACGAGCCTTCCGCCCGGGAGTCGCTCTGCTCTGGGAGGAGCCGGTTTGGACCCCAGGGAGCAGAGTCACTGGTACCCGGGGGGGACGCCGAAGCTCCGGGCATCCCTGCGCAGCGGTCAAGATTTCGTCTTCGGGGTTGTTGCAGGGGCCCTTCAAGCCCACGAGAAGCTCCTTGCACCCCACTCTGCAGGCTGGACGTTTCAACTTTGCTATCCAGTTCTTCCTCAGCTGCCCATCACAGGCCACCAAAGATGGTAGGTGCCACCCAGTGTCCCCAGCACCTGCAGTCCCGAGGCGGTGGGATACCCCTGGCCACTCTGCTCCCCTCCGGCAAAGCCCCTGGTAACTCAGTCCACGGCAAAAAGTGGCTTTTTTCTCAAGTGGAAGTCGTACAGTGTGCTAGTGCCCCACCTTTGTGAGTCTCCCTGACACTATTTGACTTTATGAGGTCCATAAATGAAATTAAAATACAGTTAAAATGGATTTCTTAAGTGGACTCATAAAACCTTTTGATGGAAGAAACGCTTTATTCTTCTAACTTTTTTATGACATCTATTCACACTTTTCCTTTCACTATGAACTTTTAATGACTTATAATTTTTTTACAAACCAATTCATTCGTAAGCCCCAGGAGACACCTTAACGCCGCGGTGTAAATCCCATGGCAAAGCCAGACCTCGGGGGCACTGCCCGGACAGACCCGACAGGGTGGCAGTGCCAGCGCGCCCGGGGACCGGCTCTTCGTGCTGCTCCTCCCGGGAGCGCAACGGCTCGTGCCTTGAACAATGCTGAATGTTGTTGTTATATTACCATACTATGCTATGCTATACCATGTGGTGATATATTAATATTAATGTGGATAATGGTGGTGATGATGATAATAATAATAATAATAATGTAATTTTTGCCCATGGCTTCTCTTGGGCTGTGCCCAGGGAGAGCAGCCCGGAGGTGCCGGGGGCAGGCAGGGTCCCGGGGCTGCAGTGCCACCCCAGCTCACCGCTCCCGTACGGGCAGGAGAGAAGGTCCAGCCACTCCATGCCACAGCGCTGAAATAAAGATGATTAAGGAGATATTCCAGCCTCTTCTTTTTTTCCTCTCCTCGGTAAATGTCATGCTTCAGGGGAGTATAGCCAAGAAAAGTTCAAAGTAATAATATCAGAAATCTGCTTCTCTTTTCCTTTTGACATTTTATTGTGATATGAAATAGCAGGGGATAAAAGCTCTAATGGGGATATTTGGTTCTTTCTTTCGGTGAGCATTTTAAATGCTGGCTGCTTATGACTCACATTTATTATGATATATGCAAATCTTTAAGGGCCTCATTCACAAAGCTGAGGCAGCCACGGCCGCTCTTTCAGGGGATTTGCGGTATGGGAGCCAAAGCCTGGTAGAGGAGGATGACTGCCGCCCCAATTCCCGCTCTTCACCAGACCGGGAGGCATTGTGCCGCCCGCTCCACCGGCCCTGGCTCTTCCAGCTTCCCGGTCCCCAGGGCCGGTGGGGCCGGGGCTGCACACACCACATCGGCCACCCCGCACGGCAGCGCCCGCCGAGAGGGTGGGTGACATCGCGGGGAAAAACGTTCTCCTTCAGCCTCGCTCTCCGTAGCAGCGCGCAGCTGCGCCCTGCACCCACTTTTTGCAATTAAAGCACAAACTGCTTCTCCATCGACCGCTTTGATTATATTTCTGTGTTGACTTCAAACCGGGAATTTAAAATGGATAAACAATGGGCAGTAACCGGGCTATAAAATACAACTTCAATAATATTTAGCTGGTAACGTGCACGGAATCTTGTTGATTTGTGCAGGGGAAAAACGGGTTGATTTAAAAAAAAATAATAAAAACCTCATTTCACATTGAATCCTACCCTAATTAGAAGCTATTATTGCTCTCCAACAAATAATCTTCCGAACTAAGTCCATTCCACAGAGAGTGATCAAAGGGTGATTTAATTAAATTTTCATGTTTAATTTTCCTTTTTCATTTCTGACTTTTTTTCCCCGTTTCTTTCTCTAACAGATGCCGTCGGAGGAGGGAGAGGCGCTGGCTGGGGCGTCGCACGCAGCTGAGTCCGGTTCTGGACGGGGCATCCTCTCGCCGGCCGCCCTGAGCAGGCACTGGGGTATCGACATCCAGCTGGTACCCAGCGGCGTGAGCCGCCGAGAGAGCGGCCTTCCTTCTTCATGGCATCTTGGTTTTAGTTATCTGGTCCACAGCCAGCTTAAATGTTATACTTAATTTAGAGCAATAACACTTAAATTATGAATTGTCTGCTGTAAGTATAAATTATACATTTTGGAGATGAATATTCAGGTCCTAATTCAAAGCGGCAGATGTGGTATGGAAATGTTTGTGGGCAGATATGATTCCAAGCCTTGATTTGTTTTTATTTTCCCTGGGAAGCTGTCCCCAGCTGACCCTCCCCTGCAGAGCCCACTGGAGGCCCCAGGACGGCCCCAGCCCGGCCGCCCCCCGCCGTACCCCTCTGTGCCTTGGAGGATCTGCTGGCAGAAAACAGCCCTGCCGGACCGGCCGAGGTCTGCCCGGAGCCGCCATTCCCAGCTGCCCACGCAGAATGACGGGATGAACCCATGTGTTGCGAGGAGCCGATGCCCACCAGAGACGCGCTCACCCCGCAGACCGTCACGGGGCTTCAAACTTCGGGACCAACGCTGAATAATTCAGTGTCTAAGCTGAACGTGACTGCGGGCATCCCAGGAGCGGATAAACCAGCTGCACTCGAGGCGAAGGCATGGACTGGGGGAACAGCATCCCTGGTTAGTTAGGAGGTAAATCTTTGCGCGCATCAATGGCCCTGCTCGGGTGCTCCACGCTTCTCCGCTTTGGGGTGGTTTGGTGTTTTACTTGCTGGGTGGGACGGGCAGGGGGGGAGGGAGCCTTTTCCTGGCCTTTCCCCTGCAACCGGCCAAAGGCTCCTGGGGAAAAGCGCGGGCGTGAGCCAACACTCCTTCTAACGACGTGTCCAATTTGTGTTTACCAGGAAAAAGTATATTGCTGATTAGCGGAAAACATATACGCTCTTCTCTGGCACAAGGCTCCCCGACCCCAGCCTGCGCTGCTGCTCCAGCTGGCATCTTCCCGACGGGAGAGGCGGCGTGAAGCCCGAGTCTCCCCGCGCTGCCTCTGATGGCACTAAAGAATTCATCAAAGTGACAAGGCTACAAAAGCCGCGCATTACCGCTCCACCGTTCCCTTGCCACTCACCGGAAAATAATGCCCCTGCTGAGTTGCATATGATCTGTTTCAATTATTTTTTAATTTTCAGTGTGTTAGTCAAACTCCGACACTTGGAGGAAAAGGGAAAAAAATCATGCAAAGTACTTTTGAAAACTCCTGTTCTGGTAAAAAGCTCTCCTGCTATGAATCCGCAATGTCTCCTGTAGCAACTGGTAAGTTAGTGTGCATTTAGAAAAACCACATTTACATACAAATATGCTTTCAGCCCCGCATCTACATAGATGGAGAGATATCTCCTTTTTTTCTTCCAGCCACTGACTGATTCTGCTATCGCTGGTACAGACACTCATATTAAGACATATGGTGACACACATCTGTTTCATAAGAGCACGGTTAAGGAATGTGGTTTGCTGCCTGTGATGTTCCTCCCCCTTTTTTTTAATCATGCAAATAACCTTTCCTCAGGGACTAACTGCTGTGTCCGTGGGCACGGGGATGCAGGTGGGATGGGGGTGCGGTGGGATGGAGACACGAGTGGGATGGAGACACGGGTGGGATGGAGACATGGGTGGGATGGAGATACGGATGGGATGGAGATACGGGTGGGATGGAGGTGTGGACGGCAGCTGCTCCTGTGCCCTGAGGCACATTTGTGCCGGGATGGACAGGCACCGTGCAGACTTCGGGTGTTTACATTTGGCTCCAGGGCTGGCAACAGCCTTGTGCTAACGGTGCCGGAGATGGCTGGGAAAGCGCGTGGCAGCTGTTCATCCCTGCGGCTGAGCCCAGTGGCCGCTTTTCCAAGCGGTCACGCTGGCAATGCTCAAATGCTGGAACATTGACATGGAGTAATGCAAACCCAGTCCAGCCTCCTGTGTGCTCACGGTGCCCGGAGCCGCTCTGCACGGACTCTGCGTGGCCCCGGCATGGATCCGGCACGGCCCCCCCATGCCTGAGCACCACAACCCTCTGTTTTGTCCAAATCCTCAGATTCGGCAAACTTTGAAGGCGGGTCCCAACTTCATCTCCCACAGCACAGAAAGCGGCTGCGGGAGCAACACCTCCCCGTCTCCCGGGGACGACACATCCCGTCTCCCAGGGGCTGCGGTGCTCCGAGGGGCTGCGCTGCTCATGCCGGCACCGGCCAGAGGAGAAGGTTGAGGGTTGATGGTGCATCCAGGTGACTCACTGGGCCAGCCGGGCATTACCCCCAAATGCACATCTCAGCGGTCCACAGTGATCTCTAAGATCCCACGGAAGCAGGACTTTGCCAGGATGGGCTAAATGGGCAAATAAAGCCTGTGAAGCTCCGGCTGGTGGCAGAGCCCGGCAGCGCCATCGGTCAGCCACCGAGCTGTGCGGGGAACCATCCTATGGCAGGGAAGCTGGCCCTTCTCCATTGCTCTACGCCGTGTTTTCCAGACCAAACTGCATCGGCGTTATTGCCAGTGCCAAACTTGCTTCCACTGGAGGACACCGGGAACAGCAGCGGCTCACGCCCCGTGCCCAGCCCTCGCCGTGCCCATCGCACACCGCACCCTGCCTGCGCCCTCTCCCTTCCCTAATGAGTTACCACCGACAATTGACAAGATAAAACACTGCCCTTGTGTTTCCCAGAATCTCAGCTCCTACAAAAATACTTATCTGATGGAAAAACCTTTATTTTTAGCTTTGCTTTTTCACTGAAAAATGAAGAATTCCCCTCAGACCCCTCGGTAATGAATCGCAGAGAAAGTTTCTCTCCAGTTCATCTGAACGACGCTCATCTGAAGGGGTGGAAAATTACCGAAAAACTTTAATAGTAAGTAACAAAAAAAGTCTTAAATTCAACCTTTATGGCATTCTTAATCACATCAGGCATGATTCATTTCACATGCAAATCCGGCCTCACGCTCTCCGTGCCACTAAAGCATCTGACTTCAAACCATTTCAGCACAAAACCGCTTCAGCAGAAGACAGAGATTCAGATCTTCACCAAAGAACATCCGGAATTCTAATTTTGCTTTGAAATGCGGGATTCCTTTTGTGAGGGGGAAAAGCAGTGGGCACATCTGACAGCATCCTCCGGCGGAGCGCCTTTCTATCTCTAAGGGCGGGTCAGGACGGGTCTCCGCAGACGCGGGAATTCGTATCCCCGCACCAGTGGTAGGCTGGAGAGCAGTAAGAGCACCGAGCCCTTCTGCTAGGCGGTATGCCGGCGGGTTTAATCCCAGTATTGGCCAACTCAGCAGCTGCCGCTCTCCATTCATCTCTCAAGGAAAATATGAATAAATGGGGCACCTGTCTCATCCGCTTGGAGGGGCCACGATGTTGGGTTTTGTGCCGGTGAACAGGGTCACCGGGGCAGCGCTGGCACCGGCACAGTGCTCGCCGCTGCCCAGCCCTGCTGGTGGCCGCTGCGACCCCGGGGCTGCGAGCCGGCTCATGTGCCCCAGCCGTCGGTCCGTCCCCGCGTCCTGGCCGTGTGCGGCTCGCTGCCTTGTTGTGGGAGAAGGAGCACGGGAGGGAGACAAAAGGCCGGGAAAAACGCCGTCAGGGAGGATTTTGCTCAATGCCTGTTGTTTTCCGATGACCCACTTTAGAACAAGAGCAGTTTAGGAGAGTGGGTTTCGCTCTTCTCTGATCTGCAGCGCAGGGCAAAGGCACCTCTGGAAATGACTGTACTGAGGAGACGGAGACTCCCTTTTTACAAGGAGTCACATAGAAAAGAGATGATGGGTACAAGTTGCTCCTGGGGAGATTCCGATTGGACACAAGAGGAAAATTTTTCACAATGAGAACAACGAGCCACTGGAATAATCACCCCAGGGAAGTGGGGGATTCCCCAGCATTGGACACCTTTAAGATTCGGCTGGACAGGGTGCTGGGCCATCTTGTCTAAGATGGCTTTGCTAAGAAAGGTTGGGCCAGATGATCCTTGCAGCCCCTTCCAACCCAGGATTCCATGGTTCTATGATCTCTTGATTAAGCCTGCACACTTAACTTACATCAGCTTGTGCCCACCGCCCGGATCAGGCCACCCCACTGGGCTAGGAGGCTCCCAGCACCTTCCAAAGCTCCGAAAACCTCCATGCCTGGCAAGGCCACCCAACAACAGCCGAGGGCACCGCGTGCCACTGAGGCAGAGGAGCTGGGGACAAAAGCCCAGAGGTCCCTGAAACCCCGCTGTGCCGCAGGCTCCGCTCCCCTGGGAAGCGCAGACTTTCTTCTCCTTCGCCCGGGACAGTGCATTATCGTTTGCAACTGCGCAGAACACTAAAACTTTGGCCAAAGAGGTTTGTCACCGATTTGCAGCTTTGCAGCCAATTTTTTTCATTAGTTAAAAAAATCCCACTCCAAATCCTGCAAAGCCCCTCTGGAAGAGAAGCCGGGCATAGCACAGCTTTTATCAGCTCATTTTTCTTCCTTAGATTTTAGCCTAGCCTGATTGTTCTCTGTTCCTGCAATACTCCTTCCTGTCGGTGGGACAAACAAAGCCCAAAGTATTTAACTGATCAATAGAGACGTAATGAAGTGGACATTTTCTGCTGATAAACGAGCGGTCAAAGGTGACTCCCGGATTGCAGACTGCCTTGGCCAGGGTTTGTAACAGGCACGGCTCACAACCCCCACTGCAACTGAAATGCACATCGAGTATTTACTAAGACACTCTTAATTAGAACAGGCTTAAGTAGAAAAGGCAAACGAAGCAGTGACCCGCAGCCTCGGAAGAGGGCTCTGAGCCGCCCCACCAGCACCGATGTACGAACCCGAAGCCCTTTTGATTTCAGCAGCAGCCTGACTGGAGACGATGAGGGGAAAAAACATCTCCTTGCTGTGAGAGGCAGGGAACAAAGCCAATAACGAGCTTCCTTCAGTGGGAGTTGGGGACATTTCCAAGCGTTTGGTTTTGTCCGTCTTATCCCTTTTCTTACTGCATTTCCCACTTCTTTCTTCTGGAATAACAGAATGAAAGGAAGTCCGTTTTTTTTCAATGGTCAGATTTGCATTGAAACTCCAAGAGCAGGGATCAGCAGGCATCGATGTGACAGGGAAATCGGGATGACGGGACAGCCTGCTCTGATGCAGGCAGCGTGCCCGGGGACCGTCCCCTCCGGCCGGGCACAGGGCTCTGCAGCCCCGCTCCTCCTTGGCTGCTGCCTCTGGGGATGCAGCAGGCTTCCCGTCCTCCCTCCCAGAGCTGGGATAATGGCAGGCAGAGGAGGAGGAGGAGGCCAGGATGGGGAGGCAGCTGCCCAAGGCAGTGGCGATGTGCTTGGTACCAAAGCCACTCCCTCCGTATCAACGGCTGATGGCACGACCGCATCAACGGCTGATGGCACGACCGTATCAATGGCTGATGGCACGACCGTATCAACGGCTGATGGCACGACCGCATCAACGGCTGATGGCACGACCGCATCAACGGCTGATGGCACGACCGCATCAACAGCTGATGGCACGACCGTATCAACGGCTGATGGCACGACCGCATCAACGGCTGATGGCACGACCGTATCAATGGCTGACGGCACATGGCAAGGGCAGAGCGCTCCGTCACACACGCGGGGAGAGGGTGCAAGGAGGTGCCAACACCTTCCGCCCGATCCCGGCCTGGCGCCGCTTTGTTCAGATGTTAACTCCATCCCAAATCTGTGTCTCGGAGCACTGCTTGCTCTTATCTGCGTATGACACGCCTATTTATCATAACACATAACAGAAACAGGTTTCTACTGCAAAACTCCAGCGTTTTCACGCTGGTATAATCCCCGGATTTATTCAAGCACTGTATTGCAGTGAATTCCTCTTAAAGACTATTTTTTGGAAGCAGAACACATTGTCCAGCATTTCTTGCCCAGAGAAGTCAGCCCATTCCCTTTTCCCCACAGCCACGGGAATAATGTGAAAAACAAACCAGGAAAGCTGTTTAGAGGGGAAAAAACGACGCAGAACGTGTTTGGAGCCCACAGCATCACGAGACAAAGCTCAAATCCATCGCTCCAGAGCCGGGGCTGTGCCCAGGGCCGGTGCCTCTGCCGTCCCCAGGCTGCGCCCGGCAGGGAGCTTTCCCGGGGGCGAAGGTATTTTGGGGTGCAAAGAGGAGAACAGGCTCTGCTCTCGCCAGTGAGCAAACGGGCGGCGAGTGCCTCCAGAAGCCGGGTCACCCCAGCCCGGTGACAACGAGTCCCTGGCCGGCACTTGCCTGCTCGGCTGCTGCGCGGCAGCTCTGCGTGCCCAGGGTCCGGATGCAAACTAATCGCTCGATTATGTGGCATTTTTTACGCCGGTTTTGGCTTCTAATTGGATAGTTTCCCACAAGGAGATAAAATATTTAAAAACAAGTATATGAAAGAGAAAGTCAGCCTTTATTAAAATGACTTCATCGTTTTGAACCGATGCCTTCAAGTACTCTTTTGTAATTCATCCTTACAGATATAAAATTATCATCTGAAGGAAGATTGTTAATAAAACTGACACTTCCCCATCAGTCAACTTAATTCACAATACAACACTTTCTAAATCCAATTATGTCTGTCTGATGACTGACGTTCGCTTCAACGTTATTGTTCATGTGGAAAAGCGGATACAAAAATCAGATGCAAGTAATTTATGAATCACCAGGCGATTTCTGTTAGGACAACTCTCGAGTCGCTGCTGACAGGGATAAAGGCGACGATCCCAGCACAGGCGATTCTCCGGGACCGGACTCTGCCCAGTGAGGGATGCCAGCGGTTACAGCCCTGTTCTAAACAACTGCTGCATATTTCCCAACACATTTTAAACGTATATTTGATTACTTTCAATGCGTGATCAGATGCTTTCCCAAGCCAGGACCCTTCCGTGCACAATGCCTGTTAAAACCCGGGCTGGTGGGAGTCCGGGCAGCCCCCCGCGCTCCAGGCATCGCTCGCTGCAACGCTCGCAGCGTTCCGTGGCGGCGCCGCGTGAATGGGTGCGCATCCGAGCTGAACCGCTCACGGGATGTCGAAAGACAAAGCGCTTGTTCATCTGGGGGTGTTGCCTCTTCCCACTGTTTTTCTACTACCTTCTTGCGTTAATGTGATTTGGTGTTTTTACATTTGGATTTAAAATAAGAAACTTACGTTCCTATAGAGGATTTATTTTTAAAAATAGCAGAGTTAACTGACAGTGTAACTCTAATTGTTTGCTGGAGGGGACAGAAAACACTGCTATAAAATTGTTAATCCATCAAATTCGGCGCACAGAAGAGGCTGCGAGACTACAGTGACAAACTGCAGCTCGGGCATCGACCTGAAAGGATCGAATAACCACCAAAACCAGGTTATAAATGTCGTCCAGGCCACGTTATGTTTGGAAAACTGCATCTGCTGCAGGGCTGTGACTGACGGTCATGTTCCACGTCAGGATGGGACTTTGTACCTGGGAAGGCCCCTGGAAGAGCAGGATACGGGCACGATGCTGTTTGTTCCTGCCATGACATCCACGTCACGCCGTCGCTGCAGGACCGGGGGGCAGCTCCACCCTCGGGTTCAGACCCCCCTTTTTCCCCCTCTCCCCATCAGCGGGGGCCCATCCGTCCCCAGCCCCGAGGCGTCACGTCGCAGGGCTCCTCGGAGCCTGTGCCTCCCCGGGGACTCTGACACAAGCGTGTTCCCTTGGGAAGAAAAATGTGCTTGACTGAATTCAGGCGGACGCAGTGCCACAGCAGCTATCGCATGGCAACCATTGCCAGGGAGACCGAGCTCTCCACCGCGCTGCGCCGGGCATCTCCATCAGGCAACTTCATTTAGGCCAGGATGGTCCCAAATTACATCCGTGTCTGTGCTTGCTGTGCCTTCCCCGTTCTCTGCGCTGCACCGGAGGGCTCCTTTCCCGGAGATTCCACCAGGGAAGGTCCGGAGGTGCAGCACAGGCACTTTACCTTTATCTAACATTTATAAAACCTTCTGAAATCCCAGCAAAGCGCTGCGGCATGGTTTCTCCTGCCATGCAAACGTGCACGTGGGGGGCCAAAAGCAGCACCAGTGCTGCGAGGCAGCACCCGGACCTGCTGGGTGCAAGGTCTGGGTGCTTGGCTGCTTCACGCGAGGCACCAGGAGAAATTAAAGCTGTCTCCAGCAGCAGATGGACGACGGGGCCGATGCGCCGTGTCCTGCTCCTCCCCATCAGCGTGCCTCCGGCTGGCTGGGGATGCAGGTGCTGCGGAGCACAGGATACGTCCCGCTGCCTGCGAGGAGGCGCCTCTTTTCCTTCTATTACAGAATTTGAATATTCTTCTTTGTTAACTAGGGTTATTTATCTAAAGACAAAAATCTCATCTGATTGTTGAAAGGAGCAGCAGTTTAGCGCTTTACCGCTCTTTGGGGATGCCGTTTGCGTGGCGTTTCACATTTTATTCCCTTTTATTGGCTGTAGGGTTGTTAAAAAGGGAACGAGGTGCATCCATCATGTGCATGGGAAATCTGCCGAGGTGCCGGTGCCTGGCTGGAGCTGGGAGGGGAGGTGGGGGGGCCGCAGAGACCCGCTGCGAGCATCCACCCTCCAGCCACGGGAGAAAGGAGAGGCAAGTCCTCCCAGACAGAGGGAACGGGCAGGGAAGCGATGCCCCGTCAGCGGGGGTTGCGACGCCGACAGAACACGAGGCACAGTAGATTAATCCCACCTTTCCGCAGGCAGGGGGAAGCGGGCTGGGTTACAACACGCGTAGAAGATACAATCTACAGAAAGAGAAAAGTGCATCTATCAAAGGGAGCAGGAGCCCAGGGAGCCCCGGCCGCAGCGTGGGATGCTCCGTGTCGCACTGGCCTCGCCCGTCCTCACCCCCGGTGCAAGAAACGCAAAAATTAAGACAAGGGATGAGCATCAGTCATCTGCAGACTTCCCGAGACGGCTAAAAAAGGTGTAACCTGCCTCTCCCTGCCCTTCGGCTCCAGGTATTAATAATTCCCCTCGGCACAGCCAGGTACTGCCTGGGAAAGGGAGGCAGCAGCACCCGCCACGGGCACAGGGAGCACATTCGGAGCCGCAGCCGGCAGCCTGCCTGCTCGGGCTTTTCTGCTGTGTGTCAGCAAAGAGCGATCGGAAGGCAGCAGGGAGTCTCCTACACCGGGAGAGTGCTCTTCCAACCAAGCCAGCGTTGGATTTTAACAGTTCGTGTCCCCTGGCATGCTCACGCCGCCTGCAGCACCTCTGGCAGGCGTGAGGGTGGGTGTCGTGGTGGTGCCGGCGCTGCTCAGGGACTACGGGCAGCACCGCGGGCAGCCAGGTCACTGCAGGGCACGGTTCACCCTGAGCATCCAGCCGAGTGTCTCCGGCTAAGGCAGGGGATAAAATGCTAACTTCTCACTCCAAGGACGGCATCAAAGCTCTTTTCCCAGCAATCCTGGCACGTATCTGCCCCGTGCAAGCAGAAGCGAGAGACGGGCTGCTGTCTAACACCGAAACAAACCGGCCATCGCCCCGCGCTCAGCATCGCGTCCCACCTGCTGAGTGCCCTGCACGGAGCCGGGTCTCACCGCGGGCTCCCAAAAACCCACCGCAGGCTGCTGTGCCTCGGAGCGCAACAGCTTGGTAGAGCAAATAGCGCCAGGGGCAGGACTTGATTCACTTGGAAAAGGTTGTGGTGGCAATAGGGGTCCAGAGCACGCGAGTTAGATGAATGGTTCCGAGAGCTGGCCTCATTTGTCTTGCCGCCCTGCTAAAATATATATATATATATATGTGTGTGTGTGTGTTGTGCTTCCCTGCAGGGTTGCAAGCGTTCCCTTCCAGCACAGAGCTTCTGCTCTCTTTCGGCTGTGAAATAAATCCCCGCAGGTGGCTCCAGCCATGCACTCTGCCCTGCTCCCAGGTTCCCGCAGGCTCCTCCAGCTGCAAAGCCGCTCGTGCCACCCGCTTCCCGAAGGGACCAGCAGAAGCTGGCGGTGCTGTGGCGCGTACCGGTACCCAGCTCTGCAGCACGGCATCCTGCGGTTGCCATGGAAACCGAAGATGCCAGCAGCACTGCCAAGCTGCCGGTCTGTCCTGGTTTGAGGTAAAACGGGACCTGGCGGAGGTCTGCGATGCCCGGTGGGTCGCAGTGGTGGGGGGGAGGGACAGGGGAGCGCTGGCTCCGGCAGGACCAAGGGAAGGCAACGGGGAGGAGGGGCTGGTTCTGCCGAGCCCTCTTCTGCAGGCCAGGGAAACAGGCAGCGACGCTGGAAGAGCACAGCACCGCTCGCATCCTTTGGAAGGGGCTGGCAGAGGTCGCCCAGCCTCAGCCAGAGGGCAGGGGAGGGCAGGGGCGACGCGAGCCCCGGACTGGCGCTCTCTGAGGCCGGGGGTGTCAGAAACCCCTTTCTGCCAGGTGTTTGCAGGACACAGGCAAACAGGACATGCAAACCCTGCGGTGTCTCCCCATCATCAGCCGCCGGTCTCCCCAGCACAGGGACGAGAGCTCCCCTGAAGCCTGGAGAAGCAGCTCCCAGCGCTGCCCCATTAAGTATCGTCTGCCCTGCTATTGCATCTGTCCTGATTTGAAACAGCATTGTCCTCTTGTTTTCACCCCTCTTCAAGAAAATATCCAGATAAATGAATTACAAATCCACTTTGTAATTAAAAGGAAATGAAAGGTCACTCATGTTCCTTGTAACGGTCTGAGCTTCCTCCAAGAGCATCCTAACGACTGACCCAGGGACAGCAGCAAGCTCTGCGGTCGCGTGCACGGGAGAAAGGCGGCATTACAAAAACACAGCTGCAGCAAGGACTGACAGACCCACTCCACAGCACCCTGTTTTCAGTCCCGAACGCCCGGTGCCTTTGCCCTGCCCCTGCCTAAAGCCTCCCAGGGGTCCCCACGTGGCTGGAGCCGCTCGTTTTCATGGAGATGCTGAATTTTGGGTTTCTCCTCCATGCAGCGGGAGAGTGCCCTCGCCCTGGGGAAATCCCAGCAGACCTGCTGAGCTGGTTTACGCTAATGCAAAACATAGGAAAGAGTAATTAATCAGGTGGAACATCTGCTGCCGCTTACTATTTTTGCAGGGAGGAGCGTTGCAAAAAGCGCAGGAGCAGGGGGGCAGCCCCGGCACAGCCGCTCCGCTCCCGGCGGGGCAGCCGGCAGAGCCTGGTCCTGGCGCAGCCGTGCCTGCAGCACCACGAAACCGCGTGGCAGCAGCACAGGCACCAAAATCCCTTCCGCACGCTTTCACAGTTACGAGCCTTGGGGACCACTTATTCAGATTAGTGAAAGAATTTGCTCTAGGCAAATATTAGGACCCAGACCCGCAACTGATGAGAAATAGTATAGCTTCAAAAAAACAAATTCCCTTTTCATCCAGATGCTGCATTCTGGGCTTGAAGTGACAAGCTCATCCGCTGATGGGAAGGGTATGGTTCTTCTGATGTCAGAGGGGAGGCATTTACAGCACCGTACGTTGTTTAATACTATTTAACTGACAGAATTAATCACCATTGCTCAGCACTTTCACCATATGTATTTGTTTCCTATTTGGTCCTTAGAGAAATCCCAAGCAGCATCGACGAGCTGCCTTAAAAATATCTTTAGAAGAAACCCAGCACTTCATAGATTTACAGAACTGTAAGAAATGAACATCTGATGCCCCATTTTCCAAAGCAGGTGCCCCTCTTGATGGCTCCGAGTTGGAAACCAGCAACTGATAAAACATGCGGCACGGATGTGACAAACAGCAGAAAAGAAGCAATCTATCAAAGCAGCTCCTAAAGCCTCGCAATAGAACAAAGTGCCAAATGGAATTATAAACCACTGCTGGTATTTTCGGAGCCGGCTGGGAAGCTGTAGCATAAATAACAGGTCTGAAGCAGGCTCCGAGCTTGGTCCACGCGGACTGTTGCTGACGGGAGCGATGCGGTGGGAGCCGAAGGAGCCGCCCTGGGCAAAAGGCAGTGCTGCTGCCTGCATCTCTGCCTGCATCCCTGCCTGCCTCCTGGCTTCTCCATCTTGCCGGGGAAGGCAGCGCTGGAGACGGCGGCAGCTTGCTTTTCATGGTGAGGATGAGACCAGAGTCCTCCAGCCTTTGCCCAGCACACGTGTGGTCCGTGATACCCAGGCAAGACCTCTGTGAGAGTCCAGCTCCGACACGTCCACGTGAAACCGAAATCCCACCAGCGTTCCGCCCCAGACGGGTTCACTACAGCCAGGCTTTTGGGCAACGTGAGCTTGACAGCCAGCTTAACCATCTGGTATTAATGGAGGCTCTCCTCCGATGGCGATGTGATATCTGCCATCTGGGGACGTGCCCAGGGACAGGCACCTGCCCGAGCGATCTGTGTTTCTGCAGAGGGGAAGAGCTGCTCACGCCTTCACGGACCATCAACAGCAAAACTTTGCCTCTTCCTGGCAGGCAGCACGAGTTTGACGAGGGAAACATCAGCTTCTCAGAAGAGTCCAAGCACTATTGTATCGTCACAACATTGTTTTTTCTCCTCTTCTTTTCCCACTTTTCATCTGAAATAGTTCACTTTGCTATTAAGGCTAAACCACGAATCTATGAGGCCCATATGCTCGCAGCTACGTTGCAGGAGCCCAGGACTAATTCAGATCTTGAGCCTGTCTTTGGGCCATCTGTTTGCAGGATCACACAAGACAATGTGTCATTATGGCTGGGAATTTGCATAACTGCTTTGGAGGAATTGTGTCCAACTCTATTCATACCAGCCACAATGGATTTTCTCACGCTGCGGGAAGCGGGCAGGAATCGCGCGAGAAGCTGACGAGCATCACAGCGATGTTTCCCATAAGGAGTCCGGCCGAGGAGCAGACCGAGCATCCATGGGACCCCTTCGAGCCGCTCAGGCACCAGCAGAGCCAGCCCCTCCGCCTTCCTCCCCACCGTCACGCTTTCCGCTGCGATCTGATGTACAGAAGCAAACCCTCGCTGAAGGGCAGAGCGCCGGGTGCTTCCAGCCTGCCGGCACTCCATCTTCTCTGCGAGGTTAATGCATTAATTCTCCCAGCTATGACAACAAAGGCTTAAATAACCGTGTAAATAATAGATCATGCTGCAGAAGGCTTGGAGGAGCGACACCGCGCTCGCTGCAGCCCTGGGCCCTCTCTCTGTTGGCTGCAGAGGAAGCGATGCCAGCAAGAGGCAGAGGAGGCTGAAGTCTCCTGGCAGAGGCGCGCTCTCCTCCCCGAGGCTCACCGGGCAGGAGCCCTGGCTGGGAATCCCAGCCCCACTCCAGCCTTCCTCCCACAGCGCGTTTCCAATTCTTTGTACCAAACCCCAGCGCAGCCCGTAGCTCCCGTCCAGGCGGGCTGCGATGGGTCGGTCCCCGTGAATCGCTCCCTTACGAGGCGGCAGGGCTTCACTTGGGGCTGAAACCAAGTGGGGTTTGGGCAAAATCGGCGCAGTCGTGGGCTGGGACCTTCCCGGCTGCCGGAGCAGGCAGGGGAAGGCAGCAGGCAGGGGAAGGCAGCAGGCAGGGGAAGGCAGCAGGCAGGCTTCGGCCCCAGCTCCGCTCCACTTCCCCTTGGCAAGTGGGAGAGCCAGCCTGGAAAGCCTCACCCGCCGGCTTTATCAGCGCCAGAAGCACAATAGTCCTTTAATGATAATTACAGGCTTTCCGGCAGCTTTGTTGTTCCGTGGGGCTGGGGCTTTTTTGGTAGCAATAGGTGCTGTTTAAGTACTTGAAAGAATGGCACTTAGCAGATGTCTTGGGGTAAATGGTAGGTTAAGCGATACCGAGAGCACCAGCGAAATGAGCGCTAATTTACGCTCACATGATTCAATTTGCATGGTTAATTCTATTTAAAGCAAACATCCAGCACGCGCTGGAGCTCCGAAAGAACCACCGCTCTCATTTCGTCTTCTCCGCAACACTTTGGAGAACAAAATGGTCGGGATAATAGAGCTAACAAACATTTATGTGCCGCGGGAGCAAAGTTTCATAAACACGTTTCCCCGGCAAAGCATCGGCCGTACCTAATAACAACATCACGCACAAAAGCTGCCCGCCACAGGCCAAACACAGCCACAGACATCGATGTGATTAAACGAGCGTCCTTCAGCTATGGTCATCGCTTCACCAGTTTGTGCGTGCCGCCAGGCTTCTGCCAGGAGCCAGGGATGCTCCCACTCGACGGCGATGCTCCCACCCACCATGGCCGCCCCGGGACGGGCTCAGCCTCCCATCGACGTGCCAACAGCACCCAGCAAGTGCCGGGCCTGAGGGAGCACCGAGTGGCAAGAAGTCTCCAACCAAGCAGTTGATAAACCCTCACTTTTGCATCGGCAAGCCCAGACCGGAGGCGGTAGGACGCCGGGGCTGGCTGGAGGCGCAGGCGCCCGCCGAGGCAGTGCCTTGTTTGAAAGCCGCTAGCGAGCTAGACCGGCTCCGAGCTATTCCCGCACTAAACGCTTCGTCAGGATACGAAACTTCCCCCCGCGAAAGGCTGAGCACACATCTGGGCTGCAACGCACGCAGACGCATCTCGCACTCCCAAGGCTCTGCTGTCAGGTGCTAGAGCTGCCAGGCAGGCAGGCGAGGAACTGCCTCACGCCATGCCGACGTGGGGCCGGCTTGCTGCCCGCCGCCGTGCCGAAGGGAAAGGAACGGCCGCCGCGACCTTTGTGAAGCTGCTGCTGGAGCGCCCGGAGCCGCTGGCTGAGGGTGAAGCGCGGGCAGCACGTGCCGACCCTGCGGGGCTCAGAAGCATCGCCACCTCCTCCAGCCTGGCCAAGACGTGGCCAGGGCAGCGGGCGGGCACCCACCAGGGCGGGCACCAAGCCGGGCTGCAGACCCAGTACCCGCGAGCCTCCGCAGCGCCGGGGACGGATACAGGAGATGCCCGTAAGAGGAAGAAGTCTAGAGCACGTTTTCTCTCTTTCTTTTTAGGTATAATTTAACAATGTGGGTAATGCTACACATGGAATTGAAGTATCTCTAATTCGTTCCTAATTAAGATTCTTGAAAATTTACCATATTGCCATGGCTCTTTGCCACCTGGACATTCTTTTCCCTGTTCCGCACCACTTGGGATTTTCCCTGGGGCTTTTCCCCTCCAGTTTGACACTGGGAGGATGGAAGGTGGTGACTTTGTTTGCTTTTTAGCAACCAATATTGTTCACTAGCTGGATAGTAACAATTCCTCATTACAATTCTTCAAGTTCTGCCGGGAACAGAAGGCCTGTAAACGCCCTGGATGAGCAAAAAAGCATAAATTACCTTGGAGATAATAAGCCAAATATAAACAGTATTTATGGCTCATTAAAGCAGTGATGCTGTGCGTGCATGGGAACACACGCAGCGAGAAGCCGGAAGAGGAAGGCGCTTGCACTTTATTTCTTTTCAACCTGAGAAACGTGAAAGCAAAATATCAGAAGGTGTTCCCAAGCAATGTCCTGCAGAATATCCATATCAGCATACATTGCGGTTTTCCCTTCCTTTCGCAGGGCAGAGAAAAAGCGCTGCGTCGTGCCGGTGGACCGAGCCCAGGCACGATTTGGGAATTACAGGCGGCAAGCACTCAAAAGCAACGATCAGAGGAAATATTTCACAAACAACCAACGGGGCTGAAATCTTTCCAACAGAGAACAAATTTGTAAGACTCCAAGCTGGCGTCTGGACTATTTGTGAGCAGTAAAAGGAACCAAATGCAACAAATGAATTGCTCGCTGCAAAGCAGCTTGCACGGCTCGAGTAACTACCCAGTAATACCGAGCATCCTGCAAATTGCTAGGTAACTATGCTGAACAGATCCAAAAATAATCCCTCCTGTGACTTGCTCTGACAGCGTTTGGAAGAGTGAAATAACACTGTTTCGGCACGTAACGGCATGATGCTGGCTCTGCGGAGCAGCATCCATCCACGGCACATGAGCTATGCGCCAGCGGTGGCAGGTCCCTCAGATGGGCACTGCCAAGGGGCTGGGGCACCCAGCTCTCCCCGGGGGCTCCCCGAAGGCTTTGGGCTCCTTCAGGGTGGGAAGACGGGAAGACTGACACATGGGCGTGTCTGACAATGGCAAAAAAAAGGCAAAAAAGGAGCTCTCTAGGTCGTCCCAAGGAGCATGGTCAAGCGATGCTGGAGGGACCCCTGCACCAGCAGCTTGTGGGAAGTCCTGCAGAAATACCGCGTGCACCGGGGAGATAACTAACACCCAGCCATCTCTCAGGTGCTTCTTGAAAAATGTCTTATTATTGCCATAGAAGTTTAGGAAATATCCTGATTAAATCAAAAAGGCACCATAAATTGCCAAAGTTAGAATTCTCCGGGATGAAAAAAAGAAGCAATTTTGTACCCTGTCAGCAGAATGTAAATGAACAGGCTGAATGAATTAGTGCACGATAAACTTTTAAAAAGCCAAGCTACAATTTAAAACAGTAGCGAGAGCTGCGGAATGATTTAAGGTTTAAAAAAAAAAAAAAATTAAAATATCACCACTCTAATGCCATTCAATTACGGCCTGCACAGCTACCCATAAATATCTTTTACCACCTTCTGGGACACGACCTCTTTGTTCCGCAGTGCTAAGAGGGTTCTACGCCTGATGCCTTCCGGACGACCGTCCCTGGCACGGAACAGCCAGGAGGATGTTGCCTACTCAGAGTGGCTATGGAGGGGCTGGTCCCGCAGCCCCCAGCAAACTGCTTTGCTTCTGGCAGAGCGTTTTGCAGAGCTGCGTATTGACCAGGCACCAGCAAACGGGCATCCACACGGGGAAAAGGCACTGGGATGAAGTCAAGGAAGAGCACCCGCCTCGCCTTGCACCAGCTCGCCCGGCACTGCTGTGAGCAAGAAGGGGCTCCCCGCAAAGGCAGGCAGGGCAGGGAGGGGATGCTCGGCTGGGGACATCCTTCCCACGAGTCCCTGCCTGGCCCCAAGGAGGGGCTGAGCCCCCAGCGCGTCCCCGAGAGCGGTTTCACCGTAATTGCTTTGTGCAGCTGCCGAGCGCTTTATCGACACCGTGAGATTTCCCCGGTGCCTTGCTGCTCTGCGCGTAATGAGATTAGCCACAGCCCCCCGACAAGTTTCGAATAATAATTGGCTTTGTTTTGTTTTCAGTAAGCCACAATGACTCTGCTGATCCGAGCGATTAATTCTGCTCCTTCCCGATAAAAGGGTTGATGGCTGTGTCATCCAGGTCCCCGATCCTTTACTTCTCCTTCTGCAGAGGTGGGAATGCCGCATGCCGGCGGGAGCGCTTCCCAGCACCCATCCCCTGTGCCGTCCCTCCAGCATCGAGGCTCTGCGGGGACTAATCCGGCCTTGCATAGGATGCTATTCTAGGAAGCTGGCAAAGTGCTCCGCAGCGCCCATCCAAACGCCTGATCCACTGCTCCTTGCACAGAGGCCTGGAAGGGTCAGGGCTGAGGATGCTCAGGAGGTCCCGCATCCCAGCCCAGCCACGGGAGAGAGACTAAACACAGCCCGCGGCCGAACTTCTGCATTGCCTCTGGAGAAAGGCACCACGTCCTCTATGGCGGACCTAGCCAAAGAGCTGGGCAACGCCTCCACCGCAGCAGCCAGAAGTGCAGCAGGAGGAAGATTAGTCACAGAAAAAAAAACCCTTGCTTCTGATCTGGCGGCCGCACAGAGTTGGCACAGACGTTGCAATACAGTGGTGTAGGTGTGCGCGCGCCTCTTCCGCACCCTTACGCGGGTTTGGGTTGCGTGCGGGGGCGCAGGCTGCCTCGTACCGCCGGGGGTATTTCCAGTCCCACCGCAAGGCAAGAGGCAGCGGCTGTCGGCACCCACGCCACCCACCCTGGCACCCCTCCGCCAAGCGCCTTGGGGTGCTGCAAGGTGGGTTACCCAGCAGAAGGGACACAGAACTTTTCCCCCCCCCTCCCTCTGGCACGCTGCCCGCAGCCCCTTCAGCTCAGCCGCTTTGCCGCATCCCCCACGAAGCGCGTTCAGCCCACGGGCGCAGGGAGCGGGCAGCGAGCCCAGCAGAAGCCGGCAGCGCTGCGGGCGGGCTCGCTCGTGACCGGAGGTGATAGCAACGGCACCGAAATGCAGCCACGATCATCCGATAAGCTCTCTCATCTCTTCTCTCATCCCGGAGAGATGCCCGCTGCTCTAAGGAGGCTCCTCCAGGGCAGTTCAAGGCAAACGTCCCGCCATGAGCAAGCCTCCAGGCCAGCTCAGCCTCCTCTGCAGGGAGCCAGGCACGCCGTGCCTTCTTACGGCAGTCACTCGCTGCTCAACGGCCGCGCCGATCCAATTTCACGCTTATCCTGGAGTTCCTCGTCCTCAGCCGCAGGTGCTGGCAGGGGCCGTGCTTTTTGCTACCTGTTATTAGCCCTGGGTGAAGGGGCTCTTCGGCAGCCGCGGCACCGAATTAGCTGAGCTCCCCGGGCCACGCACAGCGCAAACCATCGGGGGAAGCCGGAGGGGCAGAGACAGCCGAAGAGGTCGCGGACTCCCTGCCACGGGCACGCTAACTGCTCACTTTCCTGCCCTCGGGCAAGGAAGGCAAGACAACTGGGCAACCTCCTCGGTTGCTGCTTTCTGCTGGCTCAGCCCCATTCCGGCAAGGCCACGGAAAAGCAGAACATGCCTCATGCCTCTGTGGGGACAGCATGTGCCTGCTGTGCATTGCCGGGGTCCAGGCATGGCCCCGGGGCTGCTCCCGCGCCGGGAGGCTGGCGTGGAGGGCTGCCTCCCCGCAGCGCCGCCGAGGCTCCATGCCGCGGAGCACAAACGACGGCATGAGTCAGTAATTGCAGAACTCATTTTTAGATAGTGCTGCAAATGTGCCTATTAACATCAGCTCACATCTCCTCCGAGTGATTTACCTGTTTCATTTTATTCAGTGAATTAAACACAAAAATAACTGTGGTCCGCACCGATCCTGTTATCGATCCGCTCAAAATGTGCGGCATCCGTCACTCCGCCTGCCCGCCTCGCTGCCACGCAGGATCAGCCGCAGGAGAACGCCGGGGCCTGTCCCGCAAGCCATGCTGGCAGGTCACCGGCTGCGGATGGGCCATTCGGGACCACGGGTGCTGATCTGCCTCCCCAACAGCCAGGTGTCAGCCTGTGAGTAGTCACTTGAAGGATGAGACATTTTATTGTCCAATTCATGACATGTCTTACAGCATGCCTGAGACATTACTGTTCTTCTAAATCATTGCTGGGTGTAATATTTTGCCACTGATACCGCACGTAATCTTCATGTTTGATGTTCTCCTGTTATCTAACGGTACTCTGTAAAATTACAGTGACACTAACGCTTACCACCCTTATTGAATGGAAAAATCAAATTAAAGATGAAGTATCATCGATTTTGTTATGGGTGCCAAGGTGGCAGAGAGTCAATTGACCTTTCCCGAAAAAACAAGAAGGTAAAGATGTTTCTGCTGCTTTTTATCACCCTCCTGGTGCTTAGTGTAGCTTCTTTGGGGGTTTATTTGCTCGCTAGCTTTACTGTGGTTGGTTTTCTTCAGTAGAGCAATGCAACCAAAGCGCTAAAACTTGCGTGCAAAATAGGAGAATTTTCTCAAGTGGGCGGAGACAGAGATACCAAGGACCATCCTCAAGGACCATCCACAAACATACAGTCTAGGACTGAAACATCCCAGCAAGCAGGGGCCAGAGCCACGGCTCTGGTCCCGCACGCTTTGCGCGGAGCTCCCCATCTCAGCCCCACACCACGCCGGGACGCGCCGCACCGACTCGAGCTCTGAGCCCCAGCTGCGCAGCATCCCCGGAGCTGGGAGCCCGCAGCTCCCTGTGGCCGAGGGGTGGCAAGGCAGCTCCTTCCGAGGAGCCGGCAACACCGCTCCCCCGCCTCTGCCAGGTACCCCGTTCCCCACTGCACCTTTGTCCCTTTAACCAAAACCCATCCGCGCTGGGGTTTTGTACGAGCAGGCTTCCCCGCCTGCTTCGCGTGGCACGATTTAGAAAGCTGGAGACATGCTAATGCGTCGCCCTGGAAGTGGAAGCTGCCGCTACCGTTTACCAGCCCTCTTACAGAGCTTGAAAAATCTTCTACACGCATCATTACTTTGTTGAGACTAGTCTTCAGAAATTCATGGTAAAACGCAACAAGAATGGATAACTTCATTACCAGGATTTGCACCCCTTGACAGCCAAACTTTCCCCTTATTACAGATGGAAAACACTTCCCCATGAATGGCCTGAGGCTCTACAAATCTGATTAGAGATGGAACAACTGCTGCAGGATTCATGCTTATCAAGAGCAGGCGCCTTGTCTCCTTAGGCTGAGAGCCAGCACCCAGCACGTGCTCCATCGGCGCTACCGGCAGGCACGGGGAGGGCAGAGCCTGCGACTGGGACACTTGCCCCAGTGCCCTGGCGCAACTGGAGCACTGACGAGGAAAAGCAGCTTCATGTGTGTGACCAGAGACCAACTCCCCACCGTAAGTGCCGCATGACCTTGGGGAAACCATTTCATCTGCCTCCACCTGTGTTCCTCACCGCGCCGCTCTCTCCATCCTCCTACCTTTCTCCATCCTTCCTTGCCTCCTGAGACCGCGGCGTGTCCCGCCTCTCATTCGCATCTTGTGGAGCATCTGGAGAGGAGGTGGAGCCCTTGCTGGTGCCTCCCGTCATTTCTGCAACAGAAAGGGTCACCTCTGTGAATCTGATGATGCCAGCAGTTATGACTCAAGTACCCAACTTCGGCGGCGTGTGGTTTTCCTCTCCAGGCTCCCCTCCCTCCCACGACATGCAGAACGAGGCTGCTCCCTCATTAAATGGAGGGCAGCTTTATCACCACTGATTGCATTAACCTAATAATACCTGCACAAAGCAATCAAAAAAAGACTAGAAGGTTTTCTGTTTGTTTGTTTTTTAAAGACAAAGACCCGGTCCATGAAGTATTGATTAAATTAGAGAATTAAATTAAGCAGTGACTGAACCAAGTGCAAGGGCTTGCGCGAGAGTCTATATGCAGAACATTGACGACGAAGGCCACGGGGGAAATACAAAGGGCTTTGGAGCCCAGCAAAGACGAGACGTGCACCACAGAGGAGAGCAAGACAGACAGCGTTAGCGTAGCCAGAAGGCAAAGCACGCGTCCTTCACCCCGCTGCTGCACGCGTGCACCCTTGCAGCACCTCTCGGCAGCCCATCAAAACACACGACACACGGCTCGCTGCTGTCAACCGCCGTCACAGACACACGAGGGGATCTGGAGGAACCCTACAGAAAACTTCTTGCAAAACAGCCCATTTTCCCCATACAGTTAAATCTCAAATCATAGAATGGTTTGGGTTGGAAGGGAGCTTAAAAATAGTCTAGTTCCAACCCCCTGCCCTGGGCAGGGACACCTCCCACACCTCCCAGGTTGCTCAGAAATCTATAAATCTATACGCAGTTTGATTACAACCCCTTGCATTTGTAAGCTCCATCCCCGCAGGTGGGTTTTCTTTGGTTCCCATGGCTGGTGAGGACCCAGCGGCGTGTTTCCATGGGGGATTGCTCGCCGGCTCTCAGGGCAGCCCGGCATCCCGTCGGGCACCGTTAGGATGCACCCGCAGCGCCTGCGCTGCCGAAATACTGTAATCGCAGTGATGTGGGAGTTCGCGTGCACCTTCCATAAAGTGTCATTATAAGCTGTTAAAGTGATTTCTCAGTGGTGATCCTGAGAAATTGTTGCTTCTATTTTTCCTCTCTCTTTGAGAAAATTCTGAACCCCCATCAGAGATGAAAGTTGCATCATTTGGGTAAGCAGTAAACCGCTTGTTGTGGTTATCGGCTTCTCCTCGTTTCCTTCAGGCTGGGCCAACTTTACTTAGATAAAACTGTCACCAGAAGACAAAAAAGATCGTCTTTTCAGCTGGTATAAGTTGGCAGATCCCAACTGAAGTCAATGAATTGATTTTAGCTTACATTATCCAAGTATCTCACTGGAAACCATAATATCCAGACTAGAAAATTCTCCAAGAATTTATCACTTCTGATAAAGCCAAGATCAAGAGGTTTTTTGAGCTTCATAATGAAATTAATATTGATGTCTCCGTGCTTTACAGAAGGCTGCAAAGGATGCAGAAGGAGAAGATGGGCTCTTCCACACTTCCCAGCCTGCCCAAGGCTCACTCACAGCTCTCCCACAATACCTTCCCTAGAAGGGGAGGATTTAGAAAATCCCTTGGGCTAGCCAGCAGCTCTTCCATTAATCCCAAGAGACCCAGGGAAACACGTAACGTAAAATTAGCACTTGTAATTCTGCAACATCAGACAGTGACCTGACTTGGCTGGAAGGACAAGGCAGCTCCCTCCACGCAGTGCAGCCCACGAAGGAGCATCTCCAGACCTGGCCCCCTCCTCCAGCCAGAGGTCCTCGTGCTCCGGCCACCCGTGACACCCTGCCAGGCCAGTCACCAGAGGGAGACGGAGCCCCACTCCGCCTCCGCACCCCTGACCCAGACTGGTCCCCTCAGCATCCTCCCCTGGCAGCTCTGCCCACCCAGCTCCGGGGAAGCTCCAGCTGCCTGATCCAGGACCCCGGTTGGGCAGGTTCCCAAAGACTAAACAAAGCGGCAGGGAAACGGGTACCGGCAGCCTGCCGACAGAAAAGAAGTATTTGCTGAACGAGAGGAGCAGCAAGTTAGCTCAGGGTTGGTAAATTGTAGATGCTGCTGTCGGAGAATAAATGCCTCTGACAGGCAGCGGGCGATGCCAGCCAAGTCTCTGGAGCACCCGGGATTCCCCATCAAACAAATTAAAACCAGCACCAGGCCAGAGGCTGACATGCCCACTGCCTGGGGCCGGCGCTGCCGCGCAGGCGACGAGGAGGAGCTACCGGTGAGCGAATCATCCCCACACAGGGAGCTGCCAAGCCGCACCGCGCTGCTCACCCCGGCGGCGGCACCAGCAGCTGGGTGCTGCAGATGGGTCCCCTGCACATGCATCCCCTGCCCACGTGCGACGGCACAGTGCTGACCACGGGACAGGCCACCCGCTCTGGGCGGTGATCCGTGCCTTGCTCTTGCCCACTGCACACAGCCGGATTTCTTCCGGAAAGGCACGGGAAGGCAGGGATGGGGATTCCCCAAAGCCAGCCGTTCCTTACGGCCCCTGTCCCCAGGTCTGGGAGCACAGCGCCAGGCGCTGGTGGCACCGGTCCCATAGCACCACTGTGAGAAGCATCTAACAAAGATCTCGGGAACATGCCACACTCCACTGCCATTTCAAGTCATCGAGGCCCACATCCGTAACTAGGAAGTTGCTTTCGTTTTCAGTGCAGTAACCGGTAAGTCACCTGAACCGACGAATCCGCTCCCCGTGTCGGTGCAGATGTCAGGTGAAATATTCAGAGGACCAGAAGCCAAGAGCATCCTCCAGAAATGGTCCTCTCGGGCCGGAACGGAGACAGCTGGTGACGCAAAAAAACCTGTGTTACATCTCTCTTTCTCTGGGTCATTAAAGCGCCGCTTCCAATCTGGCACATATCAGCACTATATTCCCATTTTAATACACATGCCAGTTTATAATCTTGATGATTGGCCTGGAACCACGCTCCTTTTTACCATGATTTGAAAGGAGAATAATGTTTTATACCAACTTCCCATTTCTGTTTCAACGGTATTAAGAAATGAAACATTAACGGAATGCAGAAAATGAGCTGAGCGTTCAGCTACTATTTACCAAATTGTTCCTGTTCATCTCTGGGAGAGAAGGAAAAAATAGGAGCAAGAATAAAACTGTGCCTAAAAACATACCATTTCTCCAGTGCATGCATGGCTGACAGCCACTAAGCACAAATGAATAAATATTTTATGTACTTTAATTTCCTCATCTACAAGCTTGATGTTCTGAGCCTTTCTTTGCTTTATTTTGCTACTTCATAAATGTTAAAAGCGTTTATCCTCTTATTCTTTCCAACGAAAGTAAGACTTTTGCCAGTCTCTGTTCCCGTTCCATTTGCTTTCATCTCTTTATTAGCATAGCAAAATAGCACATCACCTGCAGGTTTCTCCCTTCAGTAATTTCTCCTTTCTATTTTTTCCCTCCTTCCTTCCTTTGGTCGTCTTCTTATCACCTGTACTCCCATCTCTGTATTATTCAGGAAGCACAGCGTTTGCATTTTTTTTGTCCCAGCTGCTCATTGAACCCTACAGTCTATTGAGATGCAGCTTCGTTTTTTTTTCTTGTGTTTATTTCATTTCCCTTTTTATTATTATCATCATCTCCTCTTCCTTACTATGCCACCACATAATTTTTTCCTCCCCATTCCCCAGCCTCCCACTCCTGCTGCGTGCCGTGGCCAGGGATGCTGGGATGTCTTGTGGCCGGCATCCTTGTTCACTCTGCATTTTCTGTCCTGCATTTGTCCTTCTTTAAATAACACAGTTTCTGGAAAATTCCCGCTTCCATAGTCCTTCAGAAAAAGACATCGGCATCCCTGTGTCAGCTCCCAGAGCCAAAAGCTGCTGTCCTCACTGGTGTGTCTGGTTGGGGTCGAGACCGAACCCTGCCCTCCTGGAAGGGATCTGCCATCGGGATCATCCCGCCCATCAGGGAATGCCAGAAGACACCACCGGGCTCCAGCTTTCGGGCAAGACTTCCAGCTGCTCCTGAAGCTTCGAAGAGCTGCCAGGCAGCTCTGCGATGCCGCAGCAATATAAGGCAAAAAACCCCCCAGCAATTAAAAGCTTAATCCTTCTGAAATGGAGCAATAGCAGGGAAAAGGACAGGCAGGTGAGGATGGATGTCGCCATGCTGAGAAACAGAGGAAAGCAATAATGGAGACCAGAGAAAGGTGAGCACGAACAGGGATTAATCATAGGCAGAGTTCAATAGGAAGGTTTTAAGGTGAGGTAAGATAAGTGGAAATATCTCCTGAAATGGATAATTGTCAGGAATTTGGAGAATTACCAGTACCGACTGCGTGCTGTAGCTCCAATGTTGCATTAGGCCTTCCTGGTGATTTGCTAAATTTATTCTTCTGTGATTTCTAACAAAATTCAAAGCTCATCATCACCCAGTGGGTTATTTCCATTTGTCTGCTTTAGAAGTGGTTTTAGAAAACCTCAGATACTTTTAATTAGCTTTAAATTTCTCAGCTCTTTTGCTCAACCTGTGATTACTGTTTAACTGAACTGTATCTATTGTCTTTCCTCCCTCCTCCGGGCAAAGAAATTCCAATTTCCTTCAAACCAGCCACTGCTTCTGAAAAATTTGCAGTTGCAAGTTTGGTTCTTGGAGGCGCCTTTTCTTTGCCTGTCACAACTAAAGAGGACTGAAGCTCGGGATGCGAGAAATACCCTGCTGCTCCCCAAAACGGAGCCTCTCCCCCCAGGGCAGCCAAGGAGGGCTCTTTCGGGAGACCTTTCCCTGCTCTCCGGGTAGCTAAGGCTCTCCATGTATAGCGGCTGAATTATGGCAGCATCCGGAAAGCTGCGTGCCGTGAGCTGACCTGATGCACGCGTAACCGCACACACGTGTTGCCAGAGCCGGGACTGCTCTTACAGCCAAAACACTGCGGCACCCGCAGCGTGCCGGGCTGCTCCCAACCCTCCGCAGGCAACCCAGCCCCGCCACGACCATCGCCCCTTTCCCATCCCTTTGGGCTCCCACCCGCCGGTTCTCCGGGATTCCCGTGGCTCATTTTAAGTGAGCCCGTGCTTTTTAATGGGATCTGGAACTTCACGTCCCTCGCGTGACTCTGGAGGTCTCAAGCCCTTGATCCTGAAATCAATAGGAGTTTTTGGCATATCGCGGAGGCACGGGGACTCGCAACGTGTCCCTCAGGCAGGTTTCGCAGCTCACCCATCCCTGCACACACGTACAAAGCCCCGCTCGTGCCAGCGTGTGCGCACACCCGGCACCTGCGCCAGGCCGGAGCTGGGAAGCCATGGCGGCTCGCCTGGGACGGACATCAAAGCTGCCCGGCAGCGCTGATTACCGAGATGAGCCCTGACACGGAGAACTATTTTTAATTCAGAGAGTTGTGTCTGCCTATGTGCCAACCTGCGAGCTCTGTCAATTTGCAGGGAAGTAGTCAAATCCGATTACTACGGAAAATATGCAGGGAGGGTAACATGGTGTGAACTGACATAATACGTGTCGGTTAAGGTGCTATCCTGGGCTCGACTGTTTTCTGGATGTTATAAATCCCACAGCGGTAAAGAAAGAGACATATCCAAGGGTTATTATTGCCATAAGCCCTTCAGCTTGAAATATATTTGCCATGAGAGTCATAGATATGAAGTTTCCCTACAAATGAATGTGCCTTTTCACAAGTGGGGATTGCATCCTCGCTCTCCTATGGGAGAAGGTAAAAATCACACTGGTTTTGTTCAGGATGGCAGACAGACACCTCCTGCACACGTACACCAGTAACGGCACCTCATATTCATGCTCCAGCTCTCCGGGTCCCCAGGGACCCGTGGTGATGCCGGGTGCCTACGCCCAAGGCGTTAGTGGGGGAGCCGGGTACGGCACGCAGGGTCTGGGACAAGCGCAGCAGATGGAGGCGAGGAAAGGAGACTCACCCCGGTATTTACAAGCAGTGGAAGAGGGACAGAGAGAAGGCGATGATCCAGCAGCATCCTCCAGGAGACCCATACAGAAGCCGAACTACAGCCTCGGCAGGCTGCTGCAGGGATCTGCCTACGAAGGCACCTTGGTGGCACGGAGCTCCACATCCCCACCCCTATTAATGATCCCAATCAATAATCCTGACCCAGAAATTTCAGACAGGAGCTGCAATCAGAGCAAGACCTCCCCAGAGGCAGCATTGCAGGCACGAATTCACAGCATACAAGGGGCGACGCTCACTCTCAGTCAGTTTTCATGAGTCCTTTCCTTGACTGTGGGCTGCAGGATTAGGCACAGGAGCTTGGAGAGTGCTCCCAGATCCTCTGGGGTAAGTCATGGCATTGACATGTTTGATAATAATTGTTAATTGCCCCTTTATCGCACTGGGTAGCTTGAGATGGCACACATACCAAGCCTCCGTGAACTGGAAGGTGCACCCGGTTCTCCACAACGCACTTACAAGTATTGATGGTAACTGGAGGAGACAAGAGACGCCACGCTCATCAAGGCCAGGAGCAGCACCTCCCTCCTCAGGAGGGCCCTGGGTGCTGCTGTCAAAGCAATAACAGCAACAACAGTACAATTTGCTACCCTAGAACAAATGATACCTGCTAACGCAAAGGCATTTCACCTCCCCTCCAAGTAATTACCTTTCTGATTCTTGTAAAAGGCTGCAGATGACCTGTTTATCCAAGAGGGTAAACAGCCCATCTTCTCCCCCGCGCGCAGGCTGGTCCTCCGTTCCCCGAGCGTGTTGACAGAGCGCGGCAAGCTCTGCTTCCCAGTTATTTGTACTTCATCAGCTGTGCCAGCTCCACAAACATCACCTCTCCGGAAAGGATTGCCTCCCTGGGAAAACACCATCTTTCACCACCTTCCACTTGCTGGATACTACAACCTTGCCCCCATCCCAACAGAGCTTCCCAGGGAGAGGACCCATTGACCTCACCTGGAGCCCTGGGGATTTTAAAGCCTGAGGTCTGATTGCCAAAGCAGGAAAATCTGCTGCCATCATGGGGTTAACTCAACCCAACCCACCCCAACCCACCCCACCAGGTGCTAATTCAAACACAGGTGGAGTTACTAAACCTTGAAACAGCCGCCTGGGTACAACAGACACGACGGGAAATGGCAGATGTACCTTGTTTATTTTTGGAGGACTCATTTAAGGGTGAATACAATAAAATCCAACTTTCAATGGGGAAAAATTGTTGACAAAAGGTGAAAAATAGAGCTCTGTAATAAAGAGAGCAGCTAAAGAAGCTGCTACGCAGGAAGGGAAAGGCAAAGCCAGCTAAGGACCGCTGCTGTTACGATGGGGGACAAGCAACGCCGTGGTTTTGAAAGACCTCCCCAGCAGCTGTGCATAAGGGTGGTTTTGTCCACCGAATCTGTGCTCCGCTTTGAAAATTTAAAATCTTTTTAACATCAGAGAAGCAAGCCCTCCTTAGAGAAGGCTTTTATTGACCCGGCATATCCAAAGCAGGATACGTTATAATGCCAGAAACAGTTTCATCTCATGGTCAGCTCCTCGATGGAGCTGTGTTTCCACCCGGTACCCAGCGCACCGGCTCTCTCCTGTGGGGGCTTGCTGCTCGCAGCCCCAGAGATGCTCTTCACCCCAGAGGCGCACGGGGACAGGGGCTGCGGCAGGGCGAGCGCTTGGCCACCAGGAGCCAGGGAGTCAAGCATCTCCCTCCCCACGACCTTACCGGCGAGGAATTCGTTCCTCCAGAAAGGTTGAGGACAGGGAGGGAGAGCTTCAAAGTTTCTCCACAAGCCACCGAAGCAGAATTTTAATGGGGAAGAAAACAAAAATATGAAAGTGAATAGAACAAACAAGAATAAATTATTTATGAGGATGAAAGGGAAGAAAGGAAAGTTAACCGAAACAAAGGGAACCACACATTTCCCACAGCTGAGGTATCATGATCAAAGCTTTCGCAAAACCAAAGCCGATCGCTGAGCAGCCCGCTGTGGTGATCAACACCGAGGCTTTGATAGCGCGCTGCGAGCGGTGCGGCGCAGCCGGGCACGGGGCGCTCCCCTCCCGCACGCGTCGCCCGGGGGAGGCACCTCGCCTCCGGGGAACCCAGCCGGAGGCCAGTCAGGCGGACACTGCTCATCGAGAGCCCCCGTTGCACTAATGCCTTATTTAATACATCCTGCAACGAACTTTATTGTTGTCAAACTTCAATGGAAACGAGACGAGGGTGCCCTGCTGTCCCCCAAGGCAGGTCTGCTTCCAGCGATGCTGAGAGCCGCCCGGCTCGGCTCCGCTGCTCCCCAGCTCCGGCCGTGCGACGGGCGGTTTCGGGAGGCTGCTCTCTCTGCCGAGGCAGAAATATTACAGCACTAAACTAAAAGTCCAGGTTTTCGGTGCCCTAGGCATACTGCACAGCGGCTCCTCACTTACAGTAACTCCCTTTCATGTCTCACCTACCCAGCTCCACGAAGTGCCCGACTTCTGCTGCGTCAGAGATAAATAATCCCCAAGAAAAGCTCGCAGCCCTTGGTGCTCTCCAGGAGCCTGGAGAAGTCCCAGTTAAAGCTGGCGTGACCGCCTAAAACCTCCAGTGGGAATGCTGCTGGGCGAGAGCCACCTCTGCCTTTCATCCCTAAACCGGGTGCCCCTCGCCGCCGTCCCGGCGAGCGGCTCATCCCAAGGAAGCACGCCGGAGCGGGCCGGGCCGGTCACACCTACCTGCTGCTTAGTTTCTCAAATAACCTCCCTCTATTGGGTAAATGAAAGACAAACTACGGTGCGCCCAGGCAAACATCTTCTCTTTAAATATTTTAGAGCCATTAACCTCTCCCAGCACTCGTCGTCATCTGCCAGGTAATTGAAATGGTTTTGCCTAAGCGGAATTTTTCTGAGATCAATTATTTACTTCCAGCAGAAGGGTCTGGCTTCAGGCTTATTTACGATGCAGCTGTTGCTACCATGAGCTTCCTCAGCCTTGTTTATTCCCAAGCAGATAAAAGCTGGCTGATTGGAGATAAAGTTCTTCATTTTTCCAAAGTGCCTGATTGATCTTGTTGGCCACACTTGGAAATTGGGATGCAATGCTTTCATTACGCTGTTGTCTTCCCTCTATTGCTGTTCTGCAAATAAGCTACACCACAGCGAGCTGGCTAAAATTGGTGAAACGAGCTGGTACGGAGACGGGAATACCTGTTTTGCCCCAAACTAGCAGCAGCCACAGATGTGTTGGGACGGGGTCCTTTTCCGCGGGAGCCCGTTGAGCCCCGGCTGGAGCCGTGACCGCGGAGGGAGGGCTGCAGCCTCCTGCTGGAAGACATCCCGGGTTGCAAATCTTCCCGTCCCTGAGCTTCCCTTTTTGCTGCTCGGAATGCAAATGGGCAGTGGGAAGAGTGCCCGTGTCTGCCTCAGGAGCGTGAAGTTAAAACAGAACTTTCACTCTTCTAATGAAGAATATAATTACCAAGCAAAGGCGAAGTGAAAAGGGTGAAAATGCATCGATACGAGGAAATGATGCAAGCGCGGCTTGCCCGACGGCAGCTGACACGGAAGAGGGCAATCGCTGCCTCACTCGGTGAGTTTGCCGTGCTGCAAACGAGCCGTATTTGACCATATAAATGATCTTATTCAAATCAGAGAATTAAGGTAATAACAGTTCTCTGGGAAGGAAAAGGAATTCAATTTCAAAGCCAAATTAAACAAAGCTTCCAATTAGAGCAGATAATGTTTTCAGTGAGCCGAATGGCCTTTTTTTCCAGCTCGGTCTGAGTTTAATTTTTCTAATCGGCTCTATTTTGTCACTTCGGTTACTTCAAGGTGGCCAATTTCTTAGGAATTGGCAGATATTGACTGAGGATGCCGGGCTCAGAATTGGCTTTTTTTTCTCCGGCACCGAAGTCTTTGATCGTTCACACACTGCTGGCACCTGGCCGGGCTCCCAGCAGCCAGCGTGGCCCCGATCCCCGCGGCACGGCCCGGGCAGCTCCATGCACGTGGCATTTCTCCGGCGTGCCGCGGGACCATGCCCGGCTGGGGCATCTCCTCAGCTTGGCTCCGGCAGGACCCTGCCCGTGCCCCAGCAGTCGGCACACACGAAGGCCAGATTTGCACTATTCAAGGAGACCCAAATAGCTTATTGGGAATGTGTAGATGAAAATATTGATTTTATGCTTTCAGGAAAAAGTCCAATTAAGAAGATCTAATGGAAACGTGACCCTTTATCCCCACTTTGTCTTATATATCAGGAGCTTATATTCAACTGTTTCAATGAAGGAGAAAATATGGTCATTTTTCTTCTATTTCCCTTCTTGCTGCTCTCTGCAAGAAAGGCTTGCTGAGCGTGAAGAAATTCACCCCAAGCACACCTGACCTCCTGACGGGAAATACTGTGGTTCCCAGGGGAAGCAGCTGCCTGGGAAACGCAAGGGGGGAGAAGGTGGGATGGGAAAGAGCAGACCCACTCCAGGAGGGAAGGCCTGGAGCCCGGTTTCTCCTCTCCGCCTTCGGTCTCCTCCGCCCCTCTGCCATTTCTCCCCTTAAACAAGCCAAAGTAAGGCTTGCCGGCGTAACTGGAAAGAGTTATCAACCTCGTCTGCTGATCCCTGACTAGTTTTCTCATTGATTTCTCTCCGGACTACACGACAGAGATGCCACTTTCCAGTAAAGAAGGACTCTCCAGAGAGCCGATCCGTACTCCTGATGTGACATGAATATAGCTTCCAATAACGGCAGTGTCAGGGGGAAACTGTCACCAGAGCAGAGGAGAGAAGACAACATGATTGCTTTAATACGGGTCTTTAAGAAACTCCGCTTGTTGGGGAATTGCGCGGCGCTGACAGGCAGGAACGCCGATGAACTGCACTGGCTCACCCGCGCCCGCCCGGCGATGGGAGCCCGCAGCCGAACACGGGCTCATCCCAAACCAGAGCGTTTTGTAGGGCTCCTCTTCATCAGCTTCCAAACTGTTCTGCATCAAACCGGCTCTGGAAGGGCCGTTTCAGACTCGCTTTGCTCGAGGTTTTCTGCCCACCAAAATTTTCCAGGGAAAGCGCAGACCTGTCCACCTCCGGGGAGCGGTTTGGGGGGGTTTGCTTGCACCAAGGCTCTTCACCCTGCTCGTGCCGCTTTGGAAGGGATCTGAAAGAAAAACGACAGAAAGAGGGCAGGCGGGGCGGCCTCCTTCCCAGACCCGAAATTAGGAGGAGGGCGCAAGGTGCTGGTCCTTCACCATGGGAAATGGGTTTTGCCACAGCTCAAGCCTCTGCCTGTATCCTCGTACAGGTAATTCCATTACTCGGCTTGTTTGTGGTGTTCCGTGCGTGCGGGAGAGCCTACCCTTCCCTTCAGACGGCACCAGGCAAGCACGGTGTTCCCAGCTGGTTTGGGGAGGGCTCCGGCTCCTCCCGGCAAGAGACTGGCTGTGGTCCCAGCTCCCACTCTCGGCCCTCGGTCTGCGGCTCCAAGGAGCCCGCGGTGCTTAAACCTTCCAGGGCCAGTCTCTTTGCTGGTTAATTATGTTAGAGGATTTCACTTATTAAAACTTCCCACTTTGGCAGCTCATCTGAGATGAAATCCTCTGGCTTTGCACAAATAATTCGCATCGGATCTCACTGCCATGTATTCCAGGCTTGCTCGTTAACTGCGAGCTGGGTGGATGCCAGCAATCGTCATTCCTGACTATCTGGGAAACAGATGATTTCCTGAGAATAAGCTGTTTTAATTTCTACTGATTTGATCAAACACATACATTCTGGGATTTTCTAACCATCTTCCGTGGAGCCCAGCGAAAGTTTGTTTTTCAAATCGATTTGGCTGCAGTGGGACTGCCGGTGCACGCTGCGGGGCAGGCGGCAGGGTCCCGTTCCGCTCCCCGCTCCCGGGGGCATCTCTGGAAGTCCATCAGCCGGGAACCTTTCCAGTAGGATGGTCACAGCGGCGTGTGGTATTGCCCTCTCCTGGGAGGAAACAGAACTTCGTGCAGGAATCATCTGCAAGTAGATAATTACAGTAAGTACCACGAATAGCCCAGCTCCTAATGAAATGGGGTCCCCATCCCGGTGCGATCAGAAAGCCGTGGCTCGCACGCTGGCTCCTGGAAGGGCTGACTTCTGCCCTGCGTGTGCTGCCAACCCCGGAGCAGCGATGACGGGCATCCCAGCAGGAGCAGGACCTGAGCGGACCCGGCTTCTCCTGCAGCTCTGGACACGGTACAGGCACCCTGCTCCTGCTGCCACCGCACGCAAGCTGCATGCCGTGGTTGCACGCAAGCTGCATGCCATGGTTGCACACAAGCTGCATGCCATGGCTCCACGCAAGCCAGAGACAATCCTGGAGGAACTTTGCTGGGCTGCCGGCAGAGAGCAGGGTGCCAGGCTGCGGCTGCCGGACCACCTGGCTGCTTTCCACATCCCTCCTCTTTTTTTGCCAGCTCTTTGCAATTCCAGCGCTGGCACCGGTTCTTTCGAGCGCCGGCTTGTAAGAGCAAAACAGCTAAGCAGCTGCACGAAGCGTCCCGGTAAAGCGCTCTCCCCCAGGCTTCCCGACGGCAAAGCTCGGCAAGCCGGCATCAGCTCTGATAGCCCCGCGCCAGGCATATGGCTTCTCTCACATCACCCACCGGGACGGCGCGGGAGCTGCGCCGGGAGAGGCACCGACAGCTGGGGCAGCAGCTGCCAAAGTCTCCGGATGAGGAATGCAGGTTCCTATGGATCTTCTCGGCTTCACTTCTAAAAGATGGCATAGAAACAGTTCCACGGTACCTCGCCGGGAGGCCAAAGCCGGGGGAGAGGCGGCTCTCCTGCCGCGGGGCGAGGGAGGACGCCCGCACGGCTCAGCCCCGGGTTTGTGCCGAGCTCTGTCTTCCTCCTTGCGGGGTTTCCCCAGCGCAGTCTGCGAACGCTCACTTAACCCCACCGCTCTTTTAGTGAAGTCTCCCTCGCACAGCTTCTCTGCCAATAAAAGTGATTTGCAATTAGTTCAAAAGCAGGTTTATCTCTTCCCCGCACAAAGTGTTTTTTTGCACAGGACTTCTGAAATAAATATTAGAGAGAATAACCAGAAGCTGATATAATAGAGCCATCTACTCTATATTTTACCTCTTCCACTGCAGGAGAAGAGCATGAAATACGTTTATAGTCCCACTTACAACCGTCCCTAGGAGTGGCTCCTTTGGGCAAATTGAACTGATGATCAGCGAGGATAAATCACACTTTCCCCACCGCGGTCAATAAAGCTGTGCGAGCGCGCACCGTCTCGGGATGCTTAAAGCGTAAACGGGGGCCGGAGCCCGGCTTAAATCCAATCTGGATCTGGCGGTGGGGAAAGCTGAAACGACGTGAGCTGTATCGATTCTCAGGCTTTGCACTGGAAACACTGGAAACCTCAAAAAGACAAATGTCAGTTTGGAGGAGATTTGGAAAGGGTAGCCCCTGAAAGCAATAAATATGCCTCATAAAAAAAGGTTAAACGCGTTACTTGCGTCTGCAGGGAGCAAACCAGGTTAGAGCCCGGCTCGGAGGGGATGACTGGCAGAGCAGAGCATGGCCAGAATATGGAAATTCCTGCTAAAAGATGGTGATTTATAGACCCAACAGCAAAATGGAAGAAATTGTTGAAATATGGAGCCCGTTTCCCAAAGTCCTTAGAAGCAGTTTAGCTTCCAGGCGTGACAGTTGTGAAGATGCAGCCGGGGCTGCTCGCTGCCGGCACGGCCGGTGCCGCGGCCAGGGCTGCGGCTGCCGGCGCTGTGGGATGGCAGCAGCCACCCGCTCGGGGAGAGGAGGTGAGATGAGACGAGATGAGACAAGATGAGGTGAGATGAGACGAGATGAGGTGAGCTGAGATGAGATGAGGTGAGCTGAGATGCTCCTCGCGTGCTGGAGCAGGGGCAAGAACAAAAACTCTTGGCCTGGGAGTGACGTCCTTCGGGTCAAGGTGTTTACTTGCTGTTGAAGTGCAGGCAGCGTGTTGCCATCTAGCAAAAGTCATTGCCTTGCAATTAAGCCATCTGTATGTCCTGAGGTCTCTCCTGCGCTCCATCATCCTCTCGTTCTCTGAAATGCTAATGGCATTAATGTATTTATCATTAACAAATCTATTAAGTTTGAGAACTTGATGAAACTGCTGAGTTGTAACACCTCATTTATAGTTTTTTTCCCCGAGGATGCTGTCAGATTATACATATCCCATACCAAATGGCGAATGGCACCTGGTCCGGGCTCTGTCAGGAATTCGGCAGTGGTCCTGAGGAGCAGCGGGGAGCCCGGAGCACCCCGAAGGCTGCGGGAAAGCGGGGCTGCTGGTTGGCAAAGCTTAGTGCTCCGGCGGGGAAGAGGCGGCTTCAAGCTGCGATGGATTAGTGACACGCTGGGGCTTAATTAGCAGGCAGGTAGGAGTACGAACAGTTTCACGCGGACACGCCTGATGTGCCGATGGCGCGGGGGGCTCTGGGCTTCAGCACTCGTTCAGGATTTGCAAGGCAGCGGCAGACTTTTCCTGGGGACCGACGGCGGTGAGACTGCAGCAGCGATGCTCCCGGGATCACTGGGGCGGCCAGACGTGGCCGCAGGGACGGGGCTGGTTTAGCCACCCAAGCTCCCATGAGAAGGCTTCCGTCCTGCCGGCGGTGTGCCGCGAGACCAGCTCCGGTGGGGATGCTGTCGGAGAGGAGCAGCAGCACTTCTGCATCACCGCATCCTCCCAGCGGCATGCAGCCGGGTCACAGGGCTACGAACGGGTTACAGCAGGCTGGAAGGATCATCGTGATGATGATTATTGTTCAGAAATATTAACACAATGAGGAATAAACACATCTATTTATAGAAATTCTAGGGAAATCTCGCTCGAGCCATAAACCCACTTAATTGCAAATCCGCACAGATGTTTCCTTTGAATTTGAAAAGTGATTAATAAATAAATTAGAGTAATGCTTGTTTTGGCTGAAATATAATAATAAATAATGTTTATAGCACTTAGTTACCAAAACATCTTCAGCGCTATGTGACAAATCAGACACGGGCTAAATGGCTAAAACATACAAGATGGAAACAATTAAAGCCAGGCTCCAGCCATAAATAAACTCAACAGCACAAGTGCAACTGCGGGTGTGCAACGTGGGCGCCGAAGCTGCTGCGTGGGCTGGGACGCTCCACAGCCCCCTGCCTGGCTCGGTTCTGGCCCTGGTGGTACCAGTCCATTGGCCTGCATGGCATGGCATGACAGTGCATGGCGTGGCATGGCACGGCACGGCACGGCATGGCACAGCACGGCATGGCACAGCACGGCATGGCACAGCACGGCACGGTGCCTGCGTCCTGGCACCCCGTGGCACTGCTCCACCTCTGACTCCGGTGCCGTGGGAAGCTTCCCAGCACAATCTCCCCACTTGATCCCCCCTCTTCAAACCGCTGGCAAAGCCAACGTGTATACCGTGTCGCTCATGTTGACTTTTTTTAATTCATGCATAATTCAAACTATATATATAATTCCAGGGTAAACACAGACACAACTTTTCTGTTGACTATTCCTTGACCCAGTTACTGTACAAATATGCCTGGGAATTTAGTGGTGCTAGAAAGACGAGACCTTCAGAAATTTCAAGGGCTCGCAGGGAGCCACGCATGTCCCGGAGCAGCAAATTGCCGGAGACGGCTGCAGCGAGCCCTGCCGCCGGTGTCACTGGCTTCGGGAAGGTCACCACTGCGGCGTGGCGAGGTGGCCAAGGGGCCATAAACCCACCTGAGCTACAGAGGGAACTGCTCACGGTAACTTTGGTGGCGGGCACGTGGGAGGAAGCCCCATCGGCAGCGTGCAGAGCGTGGCGGTGCCGTGCCGGGGCAACAGCAGGGCTCGCTGCCGGCTGGCAGCCTGCGTGGATGATACGGCCGCCTGCGGCCCCGGCAGCGCCGCGCACCGAGGGAACGACTGGTCTGACGACTTGTGAAATTATCGGCAAATGTGTTTGGGTTTCCACTGAAATAGGAGCTTTTATTTTAATTTATATTGTAATGAAAGCTTGTAACAGTACTGTATCGTAAACACAAACAGTGCAATCTTATAAAAATTTCATCTTTATCTATTTTGGGGAGAAATAGCCCTGTCTGCCTAATTGAAGCATCTGTCATTCTGACATTAAATAGTGCATCCATGGCTCTTTTATTATATTTCCTTGCATTTCTCATACACTGTTAAATTGAAATAACACTGTTGGCTAGGAGATAAAGGGAGATAATAGGTATTTTATAATGAGCAGAAAGGAGGATTCATCTTCAGTCGGAGCTGAGGATTGCTTTATCTTTTTTTTGGTGGTGTTATTTTGTTACCCTAAAGGGGGGATTCTGCTGCTGCTCAGCTTTCCCAGCCCTCGAAGATCAAGTGAGGAGCATTTATCCGCACGTGAAGAGGCGCGAGTGCCAGGCAGCTGCTCATCAGCATCCGAGGCGACAGGGTTTCTAACGTGCTGCTCCCCCAAATGACTCTGGACATCTGCAGCGACGTTCCACAGCAAGGCTACGTCTGAGGAACACTCAACGGGGCACTTGGGAGATCATTTCTCATCATTTGAAGGAGTCATCTTTTTCCCTCGTTGCCATTTGTAACTGCTTCTTCAGCGTCTGCCGACACGCAGTGCCGTCATTAAGAGTTTCCCATGTTATGGTCATGGGTGGCCAGGGCACAGCACGGAATGGCACAGCACGGCATGGCACGGCATGGCATGGCACGGCATGGCATGGCACAGCACAGCATGGCACAGCACGGGGACCCCCGTCAGCACCATTCCCAGCACAGCATGGCACGGCATGGCACGGCACGAGGACCCCAGTCAGCACCAGTCCCTGGGTGAAGCCACCTTTAGGCATCCCTTGCTGCAGAACAAGCCCGAGCCGATCCGTTCGTTCCCAAAGCCTTGCCAACATCATTAATCTCCACCGGGCACCAGCGCCGGCCGCTCCACCCCACGGCGGGGCTGCGCGGGGACACGTGTCGGACTGGCCATCCGAAGCAGTGTCCCAGTGTCCCAGCCTTGCAGCGGGATGGGGGAGGCATGAGGAGCTCCTGCCCGAAGCCACTCGGGAGCCGCACTCTGCTAAGGATTTGGTGAACCTTGTTTTGGCAAGCTGGGGTTTAAAAGAGGGATTTTGCACATGAAATTAATTTTAGGTTGTGCCACTCACGTTAAGAAGGAGCTGGGGCAAATCAAATCAGCCTTGGCTTTGCACGGAAAGAGTAAGAAAAAGTGGATCGGAAGGGGTTTGGGATCCAGCTGTGCGGGGGATGCCAGGACAGGGTCCCTCTCCCCAGCTGCTGGGATGCATGAGCCCAGCGTGGCTGGACCACACTCCTCGCCTCTCGGCAGCAAGCGGTGGCTCTTCGGGGCTGCCCGAAGGAGTGGGACACCCGTACCCCATCTCCCCAGCTCCGGCTTCACCGCACGGCAAAGAAGCCACCTAAAATCGAACCGCGCCGCAGTTTCCCCATGTGGATTTCTGTAATTAAATTCCATGCAAAACGAAGCAATTACCAAAAACAGGTGCCGTATGACTATAGACAATGCTCGGCGCGGAGGCTCCCCAGGTTGCTGGCAGTGAGGCTGGTGGCCGCTCGCCCTGCCCGATACCCGCCGGCAGGGGTGGCCCTGCCACGGCGGGGGCTGCCCTGGCACGGGCGGTGGGTGGCCTGGCCCAGCCGCCCCGCCGGTGGGTTTACTCTGGGTGGCCCCCCCACCCTCCAGGCTGGCTGCCGGATCCCCGTGGCTCCGGCTGGGCTCTGTCGGATCCCCATGGCTCAGCCTGGGCTCTGTCGGATCCCCATGGCTCTGGCTGGGCTCTGTCGGATCCCCGTGGCTCAGGCTGGGGTCTGCCGGTGGGCGAGGGGAAACGTGGGGGAGGAAAAGGCACTTGGGGACATGAAGGAAAAGCCGCCGCTTGGAGTAAAAGCGCAAAAAAATCTAATTGAGATTTCCCTGAAACCCACTGGAAATAATTAAAATTGACTTCTAATACTTTACAAACTAATTAAGAGTATTGGACTGGATAACTACATTGAAGTATAAGTGGCATTTAATTGGGATAAACTGAATCATAATTGGAACTAAGCGCGGCCCAGAACAATACACAGCGCGGCAGGAGAGGTTATGGGCAGCTCGCTCTAGTGCAGGGCAGCGCGGTGCTGGCTCGGTGGCCGCCCCACGCGGATGCCGGCGCTGGCACATCCCTGCCGGCACACCTCTGAGCAGCGCGGAGAGCCAGCGGCTCCGTGCCAGGGATGCCGGAGGTACCGGGACCGGGTGCGATTAGATTCGTTATAGAGACACCAGAGATGTTAAACCCTCTTAGGAAGTGCTCGCACACCGAACTCCATTTCTAGAGCCTGATCTGCTTTATCAGCCCCCGACTCCGTGCCTCTTCGGCTATTTATCTACGCTTTAATAACAGCACCCTTTCTGTACTATCAAACAGCCACGTTGCTGCCTTGCCCGCTTCTCACTCTCTTCAATGAGATAGGAACAAATTAACTGGATACGGGAGCTGCCGGGCCTTTGTTCTCCCTCATCTGCTCCACTCATTACTTTGAGGAGCCCTATTTTCCTTCTCTTTACTGCTTTCTTTTCCCGAACAATGGGCTCTGAATGTATTCAAGCAATTCTTTTATCATTCACTTCTGCAGAGATCTTTAAGTTCTCCACCTGAACAGTTGGCATTTCTATTTATGAAAACTTTCTTGCTGACTGCTGAAATTTAAATTTTATTCTTGCAATGACTGGTTAGCTCAATTATCTCCTGTTTCGTTCCCCCCCTTTAGATTTAACAGCTATGAGTTATAAATGCCATCCTTTCCACTTCTTTCCTTGTCTCCTACGCACTTGCAGTGAACCCAGGAGCCTTCTGATCTCCCTCTGATGGTTATCGGAGGTGGCCAGCCCACTTTTCTTGCATTATTTGCCCCGCTAAAAGAAAACAGAAAACCAACTCAGAAAACCCTCAACGCATTCCCTCCTTCTTCATCTTTTTCCCAGCCGCAGACTTCTTGAAGTGCTTTACCAGGTGCAGGAAAGCCCCTGGGATACCCCGCCCCAAAGCCCCCAGGCTCCCCTGGTCATTTAGAGGACGCCACATGATGCTGCTTTTTGCATTACTAATTTTTCTTCTAAGCCTGGCACAAAATATTCAAAAGCTTAACAGCTTTTTCTTCTCTCACTTGCTTCAACAGCTTCTTTGAAGATCGTTTTCCTTATCGCTGGTTTCTGGCCCTTCTGTTGTCAGAGGATGTGGGTGCTGGGTGCCCTGGGTGGCGACGGTGGGTGCTGGGTGCCCCGGGCGGCGGTGGCAGAGGCAGCGGCGGTGGCAGCAGCCCAACGCCAGGCAGCGGCGCCGGGTTCGCATGGCGAAGGGGCGCGCGGTGCCTTTGCCCGATGCCCCTCCCGCAGCCAGCCCGGCCGAGAGCGGCAGATGGGCTGAGTTCATCAAAGCGTTCGCATCTCACGGTCCGAGGAGCTCCGAGAGGAGCCGGAGCGCTGCTCGCACGGTCTCTTACACCAGCCCGGCTCCTCGGATGAAAATAATTTTATGGTTAACTACAGACCATCTGTTATCCTCTACTTTTCTAATGGAGCCCATGTTCTCTATGGTTTATTAATATTTATTTAGCCTGTTTAAAACCTAAGCATGTTGCAGGAGACTTGTGATACATCTACAAAGATTTTATCTCCCAGCTCGGCCGCTGCTGCACCCAGGCGCCCTCAGAGAGCCAAACAGGGTGCTTCCAGGGGGATTTTCCCTCTGAGCTGGCGGCTGGCAGATACCCTGCGTGGAGAAGCCCAAGGGCTGCACGGGAGCTTCCCTTGCACCAAGGCCTCTCCTCCCACGTGTCCCCAGCATCTTCCCAAGGCATCACAAGGCAACGCCGGTGACAACAAGGGTCACGGCCAGCGAGGAATTCCCCGCCGGCATCCGGATCACACGGACATCCCACTGCGACCGCCGCTTTGCGAGTCCTTTGACGAGAAGGGCCGGAGGGAGGTGTTTGGTCTGTCTCTGGCGCGCCGAAGGCTTCAACGTCACCTCCCGGCAGATCCTCCCGCATCCATACCAGGCAAGGGCTGTCTCTTAAACTGCCTCCTATGCAGTCCTTACGGGCCCACGTCAGGGGCGTAGCTATCGGAAGCCTGCGTGGCTACAAACCACGAAGGCATCAGCTCCGTGCTGGCAGAGAGAGAGACGGGGAAGCCTAATTCCCTAATCGTCCTGAGGAGGATTCAGGAGGCCTCTCGCAGCACGGCGCAGGCAGGAGCTTTGCGGTGGCAAAGCCGGCAGGATAAATCACCCCGGTGCAGCTCCGTTCTCAGCCAAGGACTGCTCTCTGCCGTCTAGTCCCTTCCATTTTTAGGCATCTATTCCAAATAAACGCCCCGTGCGGAGGGAGCAGGGCTGACCGGCCGCAGAGTGAGCCCCTTCCGGCCGGCAGCGCGGGGGCTCCTCCGGAAAGAGCATTCGATTGCACTGAAGAAGTCAGGGATGGGAAAGGAGATGAAGGGAAGGAGAGTTACCACGAGGTTTGGTAAGCATTAACACGCTGCAAGTCTTACTGCTCCTGATAAACGGCAGAGACGCCGGGCTGTAACGAGCCGAGCGGCCTCTCAGGAGGCCAAAGAAAATAAAGTTCAGCATCAATTTTTAACTCTTGCTCTGCATTATTTAATAAGTGGTTTGAAACCTGCCTTGCATCACGCGAGTTTTTTAAATCATTCCTGCACTGGAAGAAGAAGAAAACCATATATTTATTTGCAATTACAGAAACATCCCCCTCAGCTGTGCGTGCTTCAAATATGCTCAGATATGTTGGTTTGCTTTGGTTTTTCCAAGGAGCCCTCAACAAAGCTTTGCGGCACATTCAATGAGATGGAGCAAGGGTGGAACAAGCGGGAACTAACCTGCACGGGGGCCCTCGCGCGCCTCTGCCCTTGGCTAACGTACGCACCCTGCCTGGCTTCGAGACAGCAAAAAACCCGAGTCCCCCATCTTTTCTGGCGACCAGCTAACGTGAGCAGCCCTTTGCTGGGCAAACACAGGCCTTCCTCTGCGCTTCTCCATCCTCCTCCCCACCGGGAGGGTCTGCCCCGGGGCAGACGGAGCCGCCGGCCCTCCCCACCGTGCTGCAAAGGGCTGAGCGAAGCGCCGGGACCGAGCCCGGGACGCATCCTGCACCGCTGCACCGGCTCCCTGCACGGAGGTAACGCCGGGCGACGACTGATGAGCCAGGCTATTAATATGAATTGGGACTAATTACGCATCCTTATCAGTATTCTTCTGCCAAGCTGTTAGAATGGAACCAAGACAGGGTCTCCGAATCGATATCATAATGTCACGTCAGGGTGTCTGAACTATTATTTTTCCTGGCTGGCGGCTCGTTCCGGGGGAGCACCGGGCTCGGCGCTGGGCTCGCTGCAGCGCTGCCGTCCCCAGCCCGGCAGCGCCCCTGCAAAGCAGTGCTCCTGGTTTTCCCCTGCTTGATTTCCCTGGCTCTCCGACTCCTCCTGAACCCTCAAAGGCTGCAGCTTCTCGGCACTGCAGCGGTTTGCAAAGCTTCCAAGTTGACACCAGAATGGGGTTTTTTTTGGCAAATCGGCATCTTCCCACGAGTGTTGGCGTCACTGTTGTCCCCCAAAAGGCACGGGTGCCTGTGCCTTCCCTTTGCCAGACAGGACACCGGCTCCTCTCCAGCTCCTGCAAGGCAGAGGGTTTGATTTTTCAAAGATTTCCAGGTATTTCCCAGTTGGAGTAAAACATACCTTTCACATTTCAGTGGAGGCATCAAGCTGTTCGTGCTTTCTGTCACATGCTGCCTTTTTTAAGGGAAGCTTTATTAGACCGCTCGATGGATTTTTCAGTTAAAATAATGGGTGTTTTACACTGTAGGCATCAATAAAAATGTAAATACAAACAGGAAAGGCAGCGGCGGCAATGGATTTTCTGGCTTTTGCTCCCTGGGCTGAACCGGCAGGTCTCCGATTCCCCGTAAGGAATAATGACGAAGTGTCCAAGTGGGGCTGGGCAGCTTCTCGACTGAGCTTCGTTACCAAAGCTCCTCCACGGCCCCTGTGCTGAACCGGGGGCTCCCCTGGTTATTGCCGGGGAGCTGCGAGGGGGTGACGGCGCCTGGCACCGCAGCGCTTTGCCCCGGCGGGGACAGGCTCGGGTCCCTCCGTGCTCCTCGGCACCGCTCACACCCTGCCCGGCGCATGGCCCTGCCAGCTCCACTCGCTCGGAAATTAATGGGCTGATTCACATGAGCGAGACGAGTAGCTTGCTGCTTCCAAATTTCCATAACGATCGTGGCCCTAGAACAGAATAAATCGCTTGCTTTGGTGGAAATATTTATAAAACGATGGTTTTGAATCCCTGCACGACAATATTTAGTCTCGTCGATGGCAGCATTACTGATGGGCGAAGCCAGTGAAGTCTCCGACGGAATATAACCCCTTCCAACACAACCGCGTGGACATCCCCAGCCAGATTTCATGTGCATCAGCGCAAATCCAAGTGGTGCCCGGTGGCAGGAGATGCTCCGACGTGAGGGGCACCGGGAAGGGTGTGCTGGCCAGCTTTTGGGCTGAAAATGAAGGGGCAGGCACCATCTGCCCTCCCTCAGGCCGAGGAGCTCTTCATCCCTAGGAAGGAGCCGGTCAATATATCCCTGAAAGCAGGTTCTGAAAGCGTAATTCCCAGTTCAAATGTCACACCAACACACGGCACTCAGCCGTATTGATGCATCCCTCCCTGCCTGGGCAAGCAGACTAGTACCGAGCTCTCCCTGGCAGCAGTGGAAGGAGGCACTGTATGGTATTCTATACTTCCTCCTCCATTTAGATGGATTAATTGACCTTTAAAAATGAACCCAGAAAATAAATGACCTAATAAAATGAATTATCCTCTTCCACACGGTGCTCGAAATCCACTGTAACTTGAGAGACTAATGAAACATTGAAAGCATCGAAGAAATGACTAATGAAAGAAATAAACCTAATAAAGAATAATTGATTAGTCATTTGGAAGCACTGCAAAGCGCAAGGCGAAAGTCTCAGCCTGGCCGTGGGCCCAGGGAGGGGGCTGGCTGGCCGGGAGACCCTGAACTGGGAGACCCTGCGCCAGCTCTACCGACCCCTCAGGCACCAGCGTCGGCCCCGGCAGCTGGTGGGAAGGGAACCTGGGCAGGGAAGGGAATCTCGGCGATCTCAGCAGTTCAGGGCTTGGGTCAGCTCCCACTCAGAGCAAAGCCGAAGCATCTCAGAGCCTTCCCGGGGAAGGTCTCTGCCCTGCCCTGCCTCGGGAACGTGCTCCCTCTGCTCCCCGCAGCCTCCCTGCCAAAAGCTCTTTATCCCACAGGAACAGTAATGGGACTAACGAGGTCTCTCTAATGCAATCTCCCTGCTGGCCAACCCGGCTGAGCTGGGGAAGAGGAGAGTCTCTGCCATCCTGCCTGCATGGACACCAGAGACGCTCCCGCAGCCCCCTGCTCCCACACTGCTGCACCCAACCGCTGCATCCCAAACCTCGGCATCCCAAACCTCGGCATCCCAAACCTCGGCATCCCAAATCGCTGCATCCCAAACTGCTGCATCCCAAACCACTGCATCCCAAACCGCTGCATCCCAAACCTCGGCATCCCAAACCGCTGCATCCTGAACCACTGCATCCCAAACTGCTGCATCCTGAACTGCTGTTTCCAAACTGCTGCACCCAACCGGTGCATCCCAAACCACTGCATCCCAAACTGCTGCATCCCAAACTGCTGTTCCCAAACTGCTGCACCCAACTGCTGCATCCCAAACCACTGCATCCCAAACCACTGCATCCCAAACCTCTGTATCCTAAATTGCTGCATCCTGAACTGCTGCATGCCAAACCACTGCATCCCAAACTGCTGCAGGCTCACCGGGAGCCGGGGCTGGAGCCAGCCCAGCAGCGGCAGCTCCTGCCTGCGCACTGGGCCAGGCAGGGATGCCGGGGCGAGGGAGTCTCCAAGAGCTCACAACCACGTGTGCCAAGGCTCCTCCGGAATGCCAAAGCAAAGCCAGTGCATGCTTCCCCACGACTGCTTCCTGCCCGGCTTTCCACCGGCGCTCAAGCACCCCCGTGTCTGTTGAGAGGCAACTTCCAGCTTGGGTGACCACAAAAATCACATTTGGAATTCCTGCCGGGGGGCAGTAACGCCGGCCCCTGCCACGTTAGTGCCCGGCTACCCGTTCAGCAAAGCCGAAGCATTGGAATTGTAGAGAGAATGAGCAAGACCAAAAAACACCTGAACTTGCTGGTTTTGCCCCATTTCTGCCTCTCCAGCGGCTGGGAGGGAGGCGTGGGAGACACTGCTGAGGCCCGTGCAGAGCCCACGTGCTGCCAGCGTGTTGCTCATGTCAAATTACCCTTCCTTAGACAAAATTAAGGGTTAAGGAAAAGCTTAACGAGACATCCGGAAT
>VFFE01007676.1:1982195-2025071 GCA_008921705.1 Burhinus oedicnemus | reverse complement strand
TGGGTGATGAACTTTTTTTTTTTTTTTTTTTTTTTTTTTAAAGAATCACCGTCTCTCAATTCATCGTTTGAGTTAATTGCTCGGAGAAAACAGCTCCCTGAAAGCTCTGACAGGTACGCGGCCAGGCTGATTCATTTGGAGGTGCACAAGCAATTCCTCAGTTCTTGTGTTTCTTCTTTCTGACAAAGACTAGCAGATCCGGCAGCCCACACATGCGGAGAGCTGCAATTAATGCTAACGCTACACATCTCCTCGTTAAACAAGCGTAACGGGCAGGAGGAAGGACAGCTGTGAGCCACGGCTGAAACGCTTCCAGCTAGGGGTAGGAGCAGGTTTGGTAGGTGACTCCGTTAATGAAGAAGGAGATGAAAAGTCCCCTCTGATGGGGGCTCCCCGGTGTCGCTCACAAGGGGCAGCGATTGCCTGGAGCCCTCACCAGCCATGAAGGTCCTCGTGCCCCATTTGCCCCCCAGGAACCGACTCCCGTCCCTCCTGCGGCTCAGCACGTGTGCAGAACAGCCCAAGGAAGAGACGGAGCACTTCTCCGGCAGGTCAGGGATGTGCTGGCAGAATTCGGGATGCAGCAGCTCTGATTACTTGAGATGCTGAACCATGCACTCAAATACCCTTCGCTAATTAATCTCCATATCCCCATTTGTGCAGCCCCGCGATGTTCCGGGCCGATGATTAATCACGGTGCTGAGTTTCAGATTGCGATGAGTGCAAATTGAACAATAGCTCAAAACCAACACTGAGGTCACTGACTCAAGGTATTGAAGAAATGTCTGCCTGGTGCAATAAATCCTAATCTGGGTTTATTACAGCTTTATTAGGAGGGGGCCCTGCCAGCTGGGGTGGCACGGCTTTGCTGCTGCCCGTTTTGCCTGCTCAGGGGTATCCCGGGAACAGGAGCATCACCCGGGCCCTTCGGAGCGAGCGCCAAGTGATGCTGCCACGTCGCACAGGCACAGCCTTCGTCGCGTGGCCTGAAGTGGAGACTCCTCAGATTCCACACAGAAACTTGCCTTAAGATAACAGCTTGACGAGTGCACTTGGCGCTAATGAAATGAAAAATGCTTCTGTTAAGATAGAGAAACTGTTAAGACAGCTTTAAATATCGAGCTGTTCTGTCGACTCCAAAGTGGACACATTTTTCCACGATGTTCTTATATATATTTGTTCTTAACCTCAAGAATATCATTGCGGGGATGATAATTCAATTTTGCGAGCAGGAGAGAAAGCAAACAGAGGAAGCTGCCCCGCTGTTTGCCGTGGGAAAGGAAGAGCCCTTGCAGAGCCTGGAGGTGAGGCCGGCTTTGCCCCGGGAGTGTAACTTCTTAACCCAGAAATACAGACCTTAAATCCCTGCATTATCTCATCCTCGGTGGCAGCCAGGAGCTGGAGCTTGTTTTTGGGGAACACACAGCTCTCCTGGAGGACTGCCCTGGCCATCAGCCCCCTGCAGCGGCTCTTCCCTTTTAACGCCTTTGTGCGTAGGACTCAAACAACAGCCGTTCTTTAGTCACGTTTTTTGCAGTTCCAGGTGAAATAGCCATTAATCGAGAAAAGTCACCCATGAACAAACAGTCTATTGGTGGGTCCCGAGCTACAGACCTGCGGCTGATCCTCAGCACGCAGCAAAAACTTCTTAGGAGAAACAAAGGCATTTTCGATCATGGAGAGAGTAATGCTTTAAGTCGTATGCACAGTGACAAAGTCTAAATGGAAACGGAGTGAGATTGTCCTCTAGGTAGAGCGTAGGTAGGAAACTTCTATTTGTTATGTTGGAAACAACATTTCGATGCAAATTTCCCAGTTCTGCTGGTAATCCTTAATTGGCCGGTATATCAAAACGGGTGCAAACGCAGTTCCGTTCCCGGGATATGATACTTACCCCCGGCTCTCAGAAGTGGGCTTATGGGTTTTCCAAATTGTTCTTCAGCTTTGAAAAACCTCATGTAGCCTGAACAACCGAAATGAAGGACTGCAAACCGACTGCTGTCTCTGTGCAGGATCCAAATCCCCGAGCAACAGCACCAGGACAGCTGGGGAGTAATAACACAGAGTAAGTGTTATAAATTACCCAAGATCTCCTGCTCCTTTTTTTTCCCCCTTTTTAGCAAAATGTGAATTTATGAACACAGACGATGAATTATTATCCCAAAAAGGCACATTAGGTATTTTACAGCATATTTCATATAGTTTCTCGTCTAAAAAAAGGCAGACAGTCAGAAGAGTATAAGAACAAACTGTTCTTCGCTAGTAAAAGTGTTGCCGAAGACAATTGGCAATTTCATTTTACTGTAGAGCACGTACACGGACTTGGTATTTCCAGTCCTCCGCCTCGCCCCATGGGGGCCCCGCGCTCCCCCAGAGCCAGCCACCCCTCCCAGCCCCTCTTCCGGGGACTTCTCCTTCCTCCCGAGCCTCTCTGGGGTGACAAAAATCTCTATTAAGTCCTACGACAGAGCCTAAAGCCCACGTTTCTGCTTGACATTACGATATAGCTAGAAACAGCTCAAAATCCACCCTTTCAAAGTCCACAGGAGTAAGAGGATTAGGAGCAATGTGAAATTAAATGCCAGTTCCTCCAGATGAGCGGAGGAGAACGCTGCTGGTGCCCCTCCTGGCCGAGGGCTCGATGCTGAGAAACGCTGGCTGTGAATATTGGCTTCCTCCGATGCAGAGCCTGAGTCGATGCCCTGAATCGTCCCCCTCCCTCTTCCGTCCATCCCTTGGCCCTCCGCCGAGCCTGGCCCGGTTTCACCTCTCCCTCTGGGAGACGGCCCCAGCCCTTGGCTTTGGCTGCCAGTCCAAGCTGTTCCTCCGGTACGAAGTGACAATGTTTGCCTAAAAACATGAGGCTGCGGAATAAAATATAAACTGAATGTATCCACCTGCTATAAAATATGATTAACTCCTTGACCTGGAGAAGAGTTATGGCCACTTTGGGGACTCTCGGGGAGAGGAGAAACATTGGGCAGATCGGTTGAGGCAAACGATAATGAAGATTTATGGGGTTTGCCAGTGGCAAGAGTTTGTTTAGGCTCCTACAAAGTGCTCCTGAGAGGGGTATGGACGCGTAACCCGACGGGATGGCAGAGAGGTGACAGGTTGCATCCCTCGGCCGAGCCTGGAAGCCAGAGCTGAACTGGCCACGGTGAGAAATCAATGACGGCACAAGACTCCTCGGTAGCTTTTCCACCGGAAAGCCGCTCGCTTTGGGGTTCCTTGGAAAACCCTGCTGTACCGCAGAGCCCTTTCTGCCCCGTGTCTGGAGCCCACACGCCGCACAGCCACGAACCGGGCACTGCCGGCACTCACGTTTCCTTCTGCTCCTTCAAATAACTGCAGCTGGTGCTGCCGGAACCTGCCTCCCCGTATGCGGCACCTTCAGAAAAATGTGCAATTGAATCAGCGGCTGGAAATGAAGTAAGAGAAGAGTCTGCTCTGCTGTGGATGTAGGAAAGGAAACAAATGTTTTCATATAAAGGAAGTTTACACTGCACATAAATCTGAATGCCAGAAGCTTAATATATTGTGGACAGAAGCTGCTCCATCATTCTGGGGCTATTAAATTTTTTAATCAAACACTTTAGCTATTAAACTGCCTGGGGTTGGCAAAAGCCTGCTGTTACTCTAGGTTAAAACCCATCGTGGTCCAAACAAATACAAAATTAATTTCAGGTGCCAAAGGAAGGGAGGAGTCAAGATAACAGTAATATTTCCCGGGGGCTGGCTGCACGGCCGCTGTTCCCACCCCACCTGATGGGAGGTGAGCCCAGCCTTGGGAGGTTCGGTTATCCGCCCAAAGCTACGCAGGGAGCGCGTGGCAAACCTCCGCGAGGACCTGGGCTCTCCCAGCCTGCCTCCTCCCGCTGCCCCAGCATCACCAAACACCAGCCGGCTGCGTTGGAGGGGGGACATTGACCGTGGCCACGGCTACCTTCCCATTTTAGCCCAAGCAGTAAAGCTGTGAGGTTGCACACAGGGAGGAAAGGAGCTGTCGCCGCTCCGGGGAGGAGCTGCTGCTGGGGACTGCCGTCTCCCAGGAGCATCAGCCCTGCCCGCGGTTGCTGGGTTGCCCAGCTGGATGCCCTGCTAGCCCTAACCAAGATGTGCCTTTGAAAGCGCGGCTCCCCCGCACAGCTCCAGCGTCCTGCAGAGTTCCAGCACGGCCGGTGCTACAGGAAAACCCGCGCTGAGCCCATCCATCACGGCAGCGCTGTCTCCAGCCGGAGGTCCTCCGGAGGCAGGCTCGTACATCACTGCTGAGGAGCTGCGAGCAGGAGGACTGACAGGCTGTGATGGAAAGAACCAACACAGAGGAAGCAGTGGGAGGAAAATATCTGCAGCCTGGCAGTTTAAAGCTGTTTTTAAGGATACAGAGAAAATTCGTGATGGGTGAGAAATGTAGAAGTTCACTTTGATTAAGTAGCCTGAAATACTGAGGCTCACTGCACTCCTTTGCTCTGGCAGCTGGGTTGATCGTTATTTCTTATGACATTGCCCATGTTTCCGGAGCTGAAGAGATGCTGGAAACAGATCTCCCACCCCGAGATGTGCCTGCCGGCCCGGCCGAGCCTCTCCGCAGGGTAGCCAAGGCAGAAGCGTGCCCGTCATATTCAGTGTCTTCTCTCCTAAAATAACCCGTAGCTGATGCCGCAGACGAAGTTTCAGGGAAGGCGGCAGCAGGTAATTATGATTTCCCACCTGCACCTCGGCTTCTTCCCTCACATACTTAAACCTTTGCAGGTTTTCCCTCGTGCAGAACTGTAGCTTTGGATTTGCTCTTTATCCCTCTAAACACATAATCCACCCCGAACCCCGCTGGTCCCTTGCAGCTCATCCTGACAAGGCAGCACTGCGTGTGCCTAATAATGCATTCTTTTAAAAAACACCTGATTTTATCCCTTCTAATTGTTTTTCCCTGCAATCTAGGGGGAAAAAAAAGTATGTAAAGCTGCCAGCTTCTAAGCCTAAGAAGCCGTATCTCCATGAGCTCCCTGAATTCAGACGGCGTTTCTTCGAGGGCGGCTGTGCAGGTGCCGGCACAGCCGGAGGGACGCAAGCAGAGCTGTCCCCCGTGGGCTCGGAGCCTGGCTGGATGCCCGAGCAGCTCCCAGCACTGCTCGCGAGTCGCCGCAGAGCACCGGTGCTGCGGCCGGGGAGACCACCGGCGGTGGCCGATGTCACTTGCTCAACACAGCTGCAGGTAAAGCAGGAGCCCCGGTGCTGGCGTTGGCCCCACCGGCGTCAGCTGCAGGCGGCTCACATCAGATCCTGGACATTTCTTTGCTCATTGACCCTAAAATCTAAGTTGTTCTATGTCTTTTCCCAAGAAAAACCCAAAACGTTTTCTCCTGGATTTCCAAACACTGAAATAAGCCTGGAGAAGATTAAACCTCATTTTGAGGTCTCCTGGGTGGAGGAATTACTTTCTCTGCCCTGAAGTTTCCTGCGTACGCTCAGCTGTTAAGCTTGTAAGTCGTGATCCTGACAGCCCTGACGCTTCCCCTGGCAATGTCAGGAAGCCCCGCGGGGTGCTGTCACCTCGCCGGCAAAGCCGAAACCAGCCACCAGCGCCTCCAAGCTCCGCATCCCCCCAGGTGGGTGCCAGCCACCGGGACCAGCGCTTCCCCCAGGACTCGGGTAACACCCAGCGCTGCGGGGGACCCTGCCCGGGACCCCCTTGTGCACGCTGACGTCCCCGAGCGAGGTGCCTCTGCCGGCGGCTCCCAGCCCGAATGCCCCGCTCTGCGCCCCCCGCGTGCCTGCTGCCCTGTGAAACACCCTCGACAACTGCGGATGGGAAATGGGAATTCGCCCCAGCCTGCGAACCCTGCTCCGGCCTTTTGCTGTTTAACATGGGCAGCGTGGGAAATACGTGTTGCATGGGAAATAGGCAGGCGTTCAGAAACGGTTTGCCTTTCGACACGGGAGAATTGTGCCTTAATTGTGTCCCGAAACAGCCCATGGCTCCCAGCACTGAAAAAACCCAGCGTCTAATAGTAATTCCCCAGTGTCCCTTCTTACTGACGATGTCTTGAAGCGTTTGGAGAAAAACAATTCAAGGGAGAAGACAACCAAGAGGGTTGTCAGAAAACTAAGAAAGCGGTGAGCGACTGGTAGGAAGGCCAGGCAGGGGGGGAAGGGGGCAAGGTGGGCCCCGGGGGGAGCAGCGCAGCGGCAGGGCTCCATCTCCGGGGCAGCAGCAGCAGCAGCCAGGATCAGAGGCACAAGGAGACAACTGGGGAGGACGGCAGCCTGGGCGCCTCAGGGTGGCCACCCCTTTCGCTTGGCCACCTCTCTTCTTGCCCTTTCCCTGCCAGAACAACTCGGGGCTGGATTTGGCCGCAGCTATTTCCGCTCCTGCCGAGATCCCGGGTGAAGCCGGCTGGGAGGCTGTCCGTGGATGTCTCCCTGCTCATGGAACAGGAGATTTGGAGAATGAAACAGCAACAGAAGAGCTGCCCACCGCTCTCTTGTGACAGCCACGAGCCCGGCACAGCCTTCCCGCACTGCTCCGGGAGCACCGGAGCCGGGTGGCTGCTCAATCGGAGACCGTCGGGACCTTCACATCCGAATCCCACCCCATCCCTCCGCGCTCACTGCCCCTTTTGCGCTGCGGGTGCTGACGTCTTCGCTGCTTTCATTACATTTTGTACAATTAAGCTTAAAAAATATATAATGTTATCAAATTAGAATAACAGCCACGAAAAGACCGAAGCACTTAACTGGGAAATGGAAGCATGTGCGTTACAGCAGCAGGGAGCGAAGACAAGCCCTCCAGGAAATTGAGTTTAGTTTCAATCACCGTAATGACACCTTGTCCGACCATGCAACGAGAGCGCAAGGAGTGGAATATTCGGCAAACAGAGACCAGCCTTGAAAAAGGGCACTCCGTTCTTGGCAGGATGACGGCTTACGGGCAGGATGTAATGTGCAATACGGGTGTCGGAGCTGAGGTTCTTTGACTACAAGCAGCTTTTCCCGTCCTTCCTCCGGCACGCGCAGACCTCGCCAGTGCTCAGCACCCCCCAAAAGAAAGGTCGTTCACCCATCGATGTTGTGTCCTTTATGGAGCAGCCTGGTGAGCAGGAACCACCTCCAGAAGCAGGCGATCTCGTGCAGGACGTGTCTCAGGAGCCCCTGAGCGGAGCCGGCGGCTGCGTGGTCATCCCTGGAGCTGGAGCAGCCAGCGGGCTTCAGGTTCACGCGTCTGCTTTGGATCTCAGCAGCCGCAGCAGCAGAAGGGGCAATGCCCTCAGCTCTCAGCTTTGTGCTTTTCTCTGGGATGGGAAAACTGTGAAGGTTCAGAACAACTTGAGCTGGTTTCCCTGTGGCACGGGTGGCACGGGCTGCTGTGGAGCCCGTAGCTCCCGAGAGCTGTCTGGGTGGCCGGTGAGACAACGTAAAGCCACGTCTGCTCACCAGCCGCCCACCCAGCCGCTTGCCCGCCATGAGCCGACGGGCTGAAACCAGCCACGTCCCGGCTTCCACCCATCCCGGCGGGAGCGATGCCCTGGCACGGAAATCACGCCAGCAAGGGCGAGGTGACCTGCTCCGCCGTGCCACGTAGCGAGGACCCGTGTGCCGCCTCGCACCCCTAATTCATGGTGTAGGAAAACAGGGGGCTGCTTAATTACTGTGTGTGCCAGGAGAGTGATGTGATTTCTGCTTATCAGAGATCTCTGGCTGGAGCTAAAATGATATACATGGCTTTAGGGACAGTGGGAATATTTTTTCTTTTAAATAACAGCACCTACATTTTTAATTTAGGTAGCACAATAACCATAAACCCTACAAAGCAATTCTTCATTTTAATAATTCATCTCCTCAACTTTTACTGTGATTGATCAAAGATATTAAATTTAATAAGAGAATTTATCAAGGTTATCTGATGTCAAAATGAAAGAGAGTCTGGCTTTTTTCACTGGCTGGGGGTTGCTGCGTGTTTGTGCATGGCCACATCGTGTATCTGGGCACCAAATGCACCCGGTAGAGGCAAAACCGAGGCCACGCTGCCGCATTCCCCCCAGACCGGGGCGGGAGAGTCCATCAGGAATGTGCTCCGGCTCCGGCCTCCTGCCCGGCTCCCAGTGGAGGGGGCTGAGCCCGTTCCCCTCCAGCTGCAGGCTCCAGTCCTGACGTGGTTTTTGCGGCGAGGCTGAACCCCTGCGTGGTGCCACGGGTGGCCGGCACACCTCCTCGTGGAAGGGGCAGCCCCGGCATCCCCCAGGGGTCGCTCCCCGCTGCCACGGACCCGCCGGCAGGACAGGCACCCGCAAATCCGTACAGGCACGGAGCCTGGGAAAGGGCAGGAGGGAAAGGGCTGGGGGTGGCGGGGATGCTCGCCACGGCCAGGGCAGCGAGGAGCGGTCGCAGGAGCTCGCCGAGGGCAGAGCGAGCAGGTTGCGAGCTGCCGGCGAGCCAGAGCTCTCCCCCAGCGCGCGGCGTTCGACAGCAATGAGAGGAGGGAGCAGAAAGCGGCATCTCTAATTGATGTTTCTAAGCGCTCGCATTGACACCAGGAATTTAGCATACATCACCTAACACTGGCAGTGATTAAAATCATTTTGACTTCAATGCTGTAGGTGTAACTCAATTACGGAAGGGAAAACCCGCTACTTTAATGCAGTTATCAATCTGAATTAAATTGAGCATTTTTAATAATGTAGCTCATTCCAGGAGGCTTTCCATGCCAGCTTCGGCATCTTTATCCTTTCCATACTTCTAAAAACAACCCGAAAGGAAGAAATAAGCAATGAAAGCCCGGTTGGCTTCAGCATGCGCGGCGTGCAAGGCTGCTCCTGCCCCCGGCCCGAGGCAGGAGGGGACGGGCTGGACGATGCCGCATTCCCCCCGCTCCGAGCCCCAGCACCTGGGCCAGCCCGGGGGGACGCATGTCCCCGGGGACCCTCACGCCGGGCAGAGCGGCTCCTCGCCGTGCTCCTGCAGGGACACCCCGTACATCCAGCCCTGACCGGGAATTATTCCGCTGGTGAAGAGGCCGAATTGCATTTTATATTTCTTGTTAATGTTTCATTCTCCCCTCGAGCTGAAGGATAAGCTCCGTTTATGAAAGAGGTTGAATATCCATCAAGAAGTTGTTCAGACAGGTCAAGTGGAAGCTGATGTATTCAAATAGTAACTGTAAAAAAATGTCCATTATCTATAAATTAAAGCCTGTCAGGAGCAGGTAACCGCAAGGCATTAAGGACTGCAGGCTGAGGTCCTCGGTTTGCACGTGCCCCTGCAGCCCGCGGCCCTTCGTCAGGACCACCCTGGCAGGAGGAGCCTTTTCCTGCAACCAAGGAAAATAGCAGGGATGCTTCCAGGATCGCCCAGCCGGGGCCCAGGGAGTGCTTTGGCCCCGCGGCATGCGGAGTTTCACCACCTTTCCCGCCGCTCCCGCAGGCAGACCTGGCAGGGGTCAGGGGACGCGAGGTTCCCAACCTCCCTGAAGGTCCAGGCGTGGGAGAGGTTTTCTCCTAAATGCTTTATTGCACTTAAAAACCAAACCCTGAACAGACGATAACAGTTTGATGAGAGGCAGTGCCACAGCCGGCGAGAGGGGAAACTGCTCCATGTGTGTCACAAAGAGGAGGATGAGCGGCCTTCCTCCCCCTGGGAGGATGAGCTGGGCAAGCTCTGAGCTGCCAGTGGGAGAGGGAGTCAAACGGAGAGGGAAACCGCTGGACTGACAACCCTTTGGATGGACACGAGTCCTCTCATTTCTCCGCTCAGGAGCAATTCTGCTTTGGAAAATCATGTCTTGCCCAGCTTCCAGCCCAGAAGAAAGAAAAGAGACCCTTAATTTGCATAGCTACAATATTGAATCGCCATTACGCTGCTGAATAAATAAAGAATGCGGTTTCTGGAAATTCCCATAGATCAACAATCAACATAAAATGCCTCATTATTGTTGATGCGGTTTATGACAGGGGGCTATTAACATGAAATGGAATCACTAATGAGACAACGCGCAGGGAACGTGCCGCGCAATGGAAACCCCACCGCAGAAAGGTGGTTTACACGGCCAGCGAGCGCGGCGCGGCGGCGAGGTGTGCATGCTCTGCACGGCGACGGCAGCCCCGCGCCGCGGGCGCAGGCAGGCGCGGGAGGGTGGGCGCCTGACGGCTCGTCCCCACGGGCAGGCAGCACCCTTTGCCCTTCAGTCCTTAGAAGAACCCACGGACAGTGCTACGCACCGCTGGAAAGCGTTAGGTGACACCAGGCTCCAGGCAAAGATGCGGGAAGGGGTATTTCGGAACAGACCCTGGCATCCTTCCCCGGGCAGCCTTGCCTGCTCGCCGAGCGCTGCCCCAAGGCTTCCGAGATGCTGGTGGCCTTTGCCCAGAGGCAGAGGAAGCCCCAGCGGGATGGCCAGGCAGCAAAAACCTCCCCCGCCTTTCACCTTGGGAAAAACTGCCCGTTTCCAAGCCGGCTCCATCCTCAGCGCTGCCCCCAGCAAATGCCCCGGCACCCAGGATGTTTTCCAAGGAAGCAGCTCCACTGGCCAGAGAGGAGGAATTGTTCATTTCAAAGACTAAAGTACATTTGGTTAATCAGGATTACAGCGAGCAGGGGAAAAAAAGAAAGCAGCAACAACTCTGTCCTCTAAATGCTAAATTTGCCCTTGGATACAAAGAACAAATTGATAATTATTGTTCTAATTCTTGTCCCTGAAGGTCTGGCTAGATAATTAAATGTGCAAGCTTTCTAGAGACTGAATACCTCCATTTATAATTTGTTGCTTCCCGAAGCACGTTGTCCTATTGCTTACCGCCTGCTCCAACCACGACTCCATCAGCGCTGCTCCCTCACCACGTGCACCGGGCACGCTCGTTCCTGCCTAAGGGGTCTCAGGGAGCCCCTTTGTAATTTGTTCTGTGTTATAACAAGTAAATAAACATGTCAGCCAGTGATCCCAAGCGGGAGGGGACAAGGGGGTGAATACAAAACCCCGCAGCGCATCGTGCTGCCGCAGCATCCGGAGAGGAGCTGCAGCCGGGGTGCCACAAGCACGTGGCAGGCGGAAAACCACGGCAGAGGGAAGGGTGTCAACAGCAGACAGCGCTCCCGTTCGGTTCTTTAAAAAGCTCGCCTTGCTGGATGGCAGCTGGTCGGTCACTTCCCAACCCGCTCCTGCTGGGCCCGGGGTGAGGAAGCGGGTGCCGAGGGAGGCAGGTCCCTGCCGCACGGCGTCTCAGCACCCCTCAGGGGCTGGCAGCACCTCGGGGTGCTCCGGGGTAGCGTCGCTGGGGCACACAACTCCCTCTCCAGCACTCTCCTTACGCTGACAAAAAGGAAGCGCTGCTGAGAACGTGTTTGCTTTCCGCCTTAAAACAGAAGCCCCGAAGCGTGAAGCAAAACTTGCTTCAAAAACCAGGAACATAAACGCTGAAATCGCAAGCCACACGTGGCTCGGAATTGCAGAGAGGACAGCCCCATAAATCTCCAGGCTTAGACCTTAAAACCTGATCAGGGATATTAAAAGGAAGTAGATTTGAAAGATATGCAGAGTCCAATATTATTTAAAGCCTCATAAGTCGGTAGTAACGCTCTAAAACCCACCCTAACTCTTGCCGGGAGCCAGGGAGGGCTGGTCTGACGCCGGGAGCTGACGAGCTACCTCCGGTGTGCTGCGTGCAGGTACGGCAGGGAAGCGGAGACAGCCCTTACCGGGGGTCGTGCTGCGCTGGGGGAGCGAGAGACCCCCGAGGAACCCCAGGCAGCTCCTGCTTCTGCCCGGGAAGGGCTGCCTTCGCGCCGGTCGGGGGTGCTGGGTGGCGTGTTCCGGCTCCTCGGCACACGGAGCCCTCTGCCATCAAAATATGCCCTGCGTTAGCAGCGCTGCAAAGTGCCTTGGGATCAGCAGGAATGGTAAGCCAGGGTTTTCTGGCTCCCTGGGCTGGCTTTGCCTTCCTCGCAGGGGCCGTTAAAAGTGAATTAGCCGTGGGTTTAGTTTCTCCTGCCTGTTCCCGTCTGCCTCACAGGAAAAGAAGAATGGGCAAAACCCGGGGGAAGAGCCTGCAGGGCCGAGAGGCCGAGCCCTTTCGATGCGGGAGCGGAGGACGGGATGCGGGAGTGCTGCACGCAGGAGGGGATGGCTGGTCCAGCGGAGAGGGACTCTGAGCCGTAATTGCCCGGGCAGCTCACGAGCAGCACGGGCAGGGAAGTCCTGCTGGTTACGGGTTCGTCAGCCAGGTTTCCAAATTGGGGAAGCAACACAGTTATTTAGTGCCCATCCCCTGAGCTTTGCCAGTTGAAATAACAGCGGCGATTCCAGCGCGAACCTCGCAGCAAACCAGTCGGTGAAGCAAGACATCACCACGCTGGCTGGCCGCAGCCGACGGCTGCAGGGCTCGTGCCGCAGCAGCAGCATCGCCCGCCGCCCGGGCTGGACGCGGCTGTGTGTCACCGGCGAGAAAGGCTTCTTCAGCCGGGCAAAACAACACTGTGTGCTTGTAAGCATCACCCAGGCACGCAGACCCCTTCGGCACCACCGAAAACCTATGGATGTCCCCGCAGCCGAAGCAGCAGAGGTTACTCAGCTTCATGCCCTTGTAAAGACACGCTGAGGCTCAGCCCTCGCCTCCAAGCCCTTTCTTCCGGAGACCTCTCGCCGGCGACCCCTCTCGCGGGGTGGAGAGACCCGCAGGCGGGTACCGCCAGTGGGATGTGGAATACATACATAGATCCTAATTCCCTGGCTGGCGAGGGCAAAGTTTCCAGCGGTACTTTGGGTTCAGCCTCGCTAAACCCCCTCCCTCGGCAATGCCTCACGCCTTGGCCCCGGGCAGCAGGGTGCTGCTTCGAAACACCCGAAATAGCCGTCCCCTCCCGGCAGAAACGCGTCTGGCTCGGTGTTCACGCTGGCTGTTGCCATGCCCTTCTGCCGAGCCACGGCTTCACAGGGATGCTCCACTTTTCCTCTGGGCTTCCGAGTGCTGGGCCCGTCACCGCCATGCCCGAGCGGTGGCTGGCGCGACCCGGCTATTTATAGCCTGGAAAGGATGTCGAGAGCCTTGGAGATGAGGGACGGCAGCTGGGGATGAAAACAATACAAGCACATTATCTGGCCTCCCTGACAGCCAAAGTCATCTTTCCTCTTCGTGACTAAGAGCAGTAATTCCTCGCGCCGCGGCGGGAGCATCGCGCTGCTCCCGCCCGCAGCGCCCGCGGGTGCTGCTCCGCCGGGCGAGGACTGGCGCGCACGGTGCAGGATGCGGCGCAGAGCCAGCCTGGCGGCTGTCAGGATCTTCGCCACCGCGGCTCGCTCGTCACAACGTGGGCTGGAGATGGGAGATCTGTTTTTCCTGGTTAATAAGGTTTATTTTTGTTCCGAATGAATAATACATGATTAGTGTCAAAATAAATTACAGTCCTTCCATTATAAACCACTTTGCTGTTCTGTATCGTCTTTTCTCCCTGTCTTTCTGCTTCTTTCAACTATCTTTCTTTCTCTTTGGCTTCTTCTCCCTCTTTAGAGCTCCTTCTTCCTCTTGTCACCGTCACACCATTCATTTTCACAGCAGCAGAACAGAATATAAATTCCATGCCTTAGGGCTCGGCGAAGTCAGGAGCGTGTTGCGTTAGGAAGCGCGCTGATTGGTCTGAATTATGTAAGAGCAAACCAAAGCGGCTGGGAATTCACTCATTTGATATAAACAATAATAGTATCAAAATCTAAATGCCTGCGTTTTTCAGCCGCGCTGGGTTCCCAGGTTACGGGAAGGAGCAGGACCAGGTGCCCGCTCCCACCCGGAGTCCACCCGAGTGCCGGGTCCCCCGCGGGCGGCAAGTCCGAGCTCACACGTAGCTGCGACAGCGTCTTTGAAGCGTGCCCCAGCTTTGCCCTTCGTCCACCTCTGCCACTCGCATCCCTGCCACCCTTCACACTGTCAGGGGTACAGAAACCCCGTCCGGAGCGGGGACCTCCCGGCTTCCCAGTGGCGGCTCAGCCACGGTGTGGGCTGCAAGGGACATGGCTCCGCCAGCCCGGCCATGCCGCTGCGCCGGGGGACCCACCTTCTAATGATGGTTGCTCGCAGCACACCCATCGCCGCCCGCCGGCGAGAAGGTCCCTGCCACCGTTTTGGCTGCTTGTGCCGACAGCAACCCCCTCCCCGGGCACCGGGGTCGCCGGGGCAGGAGGGAGCTGCTGCCTCTCCCCTGGTGGAGCCAGGGCACGTCAGGCTTCAACCGGAGCCTGACCGCTCCGCTCCGCCAGCAGAACGGCCGGCTCCGGTATGCATAATTTAACGGAGAATATTGCATTTCAGAGTCCTTCCTAAGACGCCTGGAGAAGGTGACTCAGGTGAAGTGCTGCAGGCTTTGAGACTGGATTGCTGCACTGCTTTCTATCGCTAAAGAGCAAAATGGCTGTATTTTTCTTTATTCCATCATTAGAAAAAGAAGCAGCTTCATAAAATATTTATATTTCTAAAAATAATTGATTTCCTTTTAAGACCCTTGAAGTGAAACCTTATGACGGAGTAAGCATTGTCCGGGTCATACTCCAAAGAGTAAAAATCATAATGAAACAGCCAGTACCAGCCACTTCAGAGGGAAGGCTGATGGCTTTATTTAATTACTTCATACAATACGGACTTTGCTTCTCAGCCTCAAACAATGAGAAATCCTCTGAATCTCCACCAGAACCCAGGGCTCAAGGCAGCTGCCATTTCTGCTGGAGCTGCTGAGGCTTGCAGGGCTTCAGGGGCTCTTGGAGGGTGGGAATGGGGGAACGGCTCAGGAATTTGGGGCTCTCGGGGGACCTGGGAGCCCCAGCCGAGCTGGGGGGAGCACTGGGGTGGGAGCACCCGGTGGTACCTGTTGAACCTTCCTTTGCAAAGCTGCAAACAGCCAGAGCTCCCCGAGGATGGCAGCTGAGGATGGCAGCACCTCCCGGCTTCTCCCAGCCCCTGTGAACGTCACCCCCGGCCGTGCCGATGGCAGAGCGGGGCCGGGAGGCGGAAGGTATGAAAATGCCTGCGGCATGATAGAAATAACGGTGCGCCTGGTTACCATAAACGGTTGAGGGCAGGAGGAGGCTCTGCGGGTGCTGTGCCTGACGCTGTCTCCAAACGCCCAGCGCAAGGGGCAGGCGTGGGGACGCACGGCCACGTGCACGCGCGGGAGGAGCATCTGACGTACAGCACCAGAGAAAGCTCCGGCAAAAGGAAAAGACGATTCCCTTTACCTACTCTGAGGTTTCTTCCCGTTTCCCCGACTTCAAGCCGCGGCTGGCACCTGCAGCCCCCGCGAGAGCAGCACCGACACACCGACAGGGGAGCGCTCACACCGCCCCTGGAAAGGAAGGACTCGCGAGGGTGGGCAGACATGGTGGGCTTCACCTCCAGTTTCTGAAACGCCGATCCACTCAGCTCAGGGGGGAGGAAGAGCAGCCCCGGCGCTCCGCGCTTCTGCTCCAGCAAGCGGCGATGCCCGGCTGGTGCACATGGAAAACCGCGGGATGCGTAAGGCCTGCCCAGCTAAAACGGCGTGGGAGCAGGTGCGCCGGGGGCTGAGCGGCCCTGGCTTTGCTCTCTGTCATCCTGCTATGGACCTTCCATGAACACACCTTTTCACCTAAAAGTTTTCTAAACACTCAGTCACGCAGCGGGGTAGCTGCCCTTGTTCTTTTGTACGCCATAAAATAAGGCGCATCGTGACCTTTCCCAAAAGAGAAAGACTATCCTAGTCTGATAAATTCCAGGGAAGGACGCGCATCTCATTCAGTTTTATTACCCTTGTCGTAAGGTTACAGAAATGCTGTTTCAGATTATTGCACTTAACCCGCTGCCAGCCCCCGCAGTAAATCAGCAGCCGCTGCCCGCACCTCCGCACTTGGCAGGGGTTCGGGGGGGCAGCGCTCCGCCGGCGCTCCCGGGCAGCCCGAGCCCGAGCGTGGAAGGCACGGCGGAGGAATCTGCTGTTGTTTTAACCTCACGTGCAATTTATTCCAGTGACTCTCCTTCAGGGCGGGAATACATCCCAGCCGTCTGTTTTACGGGCATGACGTTTCTGCCTTCACGAGGTACCGACCCGGCCAGGGAAATATCTCCTGGGTTGATTTGTGCCAACGGCTGAGTCATTTAAATGGTGGGATTTATACAGGCGGGAACAAATTGGACACCTGTGCTGAGAGAGCTGAGTTAAAGCCAAAATAAAAATCAGCCCCCAATTGTTCGGAGATGGCTCCGCTATTATGCATCAAGGGCATTGTCTTCAGCGAGACAATTCGTTTCCTGAGCTCGTCCTCGAGATGCCGCGGGAGAAAAGCGGCATCGCCTTTCTCAAATTCCTGTCGATTGTTCAAGATGACGGCACGTACATAAAAATCCTATAAATTCCAGCGTGTTTCAGCTTCGCTGTTTAAGAATCGGGCCTTAACAACACGGTGAGGGATAAAGGTTTAAAACACGGCTGTTATCTAACATAAAGCCCCTGCTGCCACGGCGCGGGGCGGCAGGCGGCTTTGCGAGCTGCAGGCAGCTGTGCACGCAGCTTCAGGCCCGTTTTGGGATGGCTGCAGCGGGGCGCATCGGCCACGAGCCGGAGGATGCACTCGAGGGCGCAGAACCTTCCCGCCTGCCAGCCGGCTTCTGGGCTCGGCAGGATGCTGGGCACAGCGGCCGGCACCGCGGGGACGGTTTTATGTGTAGCGCAAGATGCAGACGACGCACCAAGGAGTCGCCCGCAGCACCGCTGCTGCGGCTGAACTGCAACAGACCCAAAACCGAGGTATGCTGGACCGCGGCACTACAAATTCCCAGTTCCTCCGCCCGGGCTGCTCAGCACGGCTCGGCAGAGAAACGCTAATGACAGAGTTTTGCTCGGAAGAAATAAACCACGAGCACGAAGAGCCGAGGCTACGGGCGCTGATCTGCCAGCAGAGACGGTGTGAGCAGGCTGGAGGGTCCCGCCTGGGGCAGGGGGTGACGGTGCCACAGGGACCCGGGGTCTCTGGGGTCTGGTGCTTCCAACCCGCCACGGCTTCAGCCAGCTGCGCGCCCCACGCTCGGGATCCTCGCCTCCCTCTCAATCGCACTTCAAAACCGGGGTAACGACTTAAAAGTAAGCAAAGGAAGCAGCCAACAAAGACGTAAGGGCTCCTTTGATCTTCTTCTGTAAGGAGATTAGGAATCAGTTCATAATAGAAAATGTGTAAGTGACAGTGCTGGAAGGAAAAGCCAGAAAAGAGCTGGGAGCAGCCGCACGTGGGGGGTTCGTGCTCCCAGGACGCGCTCAGCACCTCGAGGGCAGCAGCCGAGGGGGCAGCGCGGCCAGGAGCATCCCCGTCCCCGGCACGCAGGCTCTCCGGCCACGCGCCCCTGCAGTGCCGAGGGGCTCAGCAGCGTGGAGGCTTTGGCAAAACTAATTGTCCAGTGCTGAGGTGTCCGAATCCTCTCGCGGCGATGGGGATGGTGATTCCTGCAGAGATGCAGGCGGTGCTGCCCGCATCCCCCCGCCGGGAGTTGCCAGCCCTGGTCCCGGCTCCTCATCTGTACAACAGGTCTTCATAAAACCCGGATCCACAGGCGAGTGCGTGGCTGTGGTCGCACAGGAGTTAGATTTCCCTCTTTCTCCTTGGACTCCATGTGCACGCAGGGAAATCCGTGGGGATGAGACCAAGAGCCCCCAGGCTGGGGTGGGGGCCATTCCCTCCGGCAGGCATGCCCGCACCACAGATTCCTTCCAGAAGCTGCTTGAGTAGGAGTCAAGTCTGTGCAGAGGAGGAGGAGGGTAAAACCCACGTAAGGCTGATTCTCGCTCGCGCACGGTGCGCTGCGGGCGCAGGGCTGGCAGCGAAGCGGTGCGATTACCCCCGGCTGTCCTGGGCGCACGTTCCCCTCGAGAGCTTCTCGCCCGCTCTCCCGTCTCGACCAAGCACCAGCCTCCAGTGCTGCCTGAGGTTATGCTTTTTAGTGCCAGGATTTAGAAGAATAAAATCTAAAACCTGGCATCAGGCATGAAGCGAAGTTGCTGCCTACAACAATAACAGCATATTTTGGTAGCTGAATTGAATATGACCCGCCTTATGCAGCAGGTCAGCAAATAAATCGAGGGATTAATTGCTGCTGTCAATATATATCTCAGCAGCATCCAAACATTTACAAATGTGAGTTAGCGCTGCAGTGGCAGTGCCGGAGCTGGCGTGTCCAGCCCTGGCACCGGTGGCTGGTCCCGCCGCATCTCACGCTGAGCGGCGTCGCCTGGGTCGTTCCGCTTTGCCTCCAGCTCGATGCTCTGCCCAGTGACTCCAGCTTCTGCCAGAGCCAGCCATCGTCAAACCACCGTTTCCCCAAGCTGGTTTCGGCCCTGGATGGTGCTCACCGCTCGCTGCACGCCCAGCGGCCCCGGGGCACGTCCCAGCTCTGTGCCCACCGCACCGAGGTGGCTGTCCCCATGTCACCCTGCTAATAACAACGCTTTCGGAAGCGGGTTGCCGATAATCCCAGCACGCTGCTTCTCCCGCTCTCCCCTGCTGGCAAACCCTGCCGGCAGCTTCAGCCGCCGCGTAAGAAGCAGTAAAAGAGCAAAACTGGCTCAGCCGAGCCGAGCTCCAGGCTGAGGAAGAAGGAAACTGTGCAGAGAGCGGGGTGGGAGCTGGGGGCTGGAGCTGGCAGAGCCGCCGCGCAGGGCGGTGGTTTGCTCAGCGCGGAAGGACGGGCTCGGCTCCGCTGGCAGCCCCGCAAAGGGACTGTCCCCGCCACCACGAGCCAGCCTGGGCAGGGGGACCGAGGGCGGCGAGCCCGAAGATGGGGCTGCAGCCTGGAGAGGGGCTGCTGGTTTCACGAGAGCGTGAGCATCGGGCTGTTTCACTTCGTTATTTTAATTCTGCGTCTCAGATTCCACCGCTAATAGAGCAAAACATTATTGAACTGGAAATGTCGTTTAATTATTTTTTAAAAAATAGACTCTGGAAGGTCAGTAAATGGAAATACCAGTGAACACAGACCGCGTCGCAAGTCTTACGGCAACAAACGTGTCCCCCGTTCTCAGGGCAAGTCGGCTGTGACTTGATGTAGCCACTAGGCTGCAAATTATTCATGTCCTCTGATGACCGTTGTCAAGAAATCATAAGCCCTTCTGCTCCTGAAAGAGCTCCTGGATAGATATAATGACCTATTTATATTCATGCATTCATCATCGAGATTATTAATTAATATCTTTTATTGGTTTTGTTAAAATCATCTGTGCTAATTTTAGGGGGGTTTTTAGCAATATCATTGCAATAAGTGCAAATAACCTGGAACTAAGGGATTGTTTTTGTGAATGTGGATATTAATGCCTCTCCTGGAAACGCTCTGCAGCGGGGGGAGGGAAAGCATTAATGGTCCCATTACGCTGTATTACACAAATGGCATGTTTTGCTCATGGAGGGGATTTAATGGCTTGGTGCAATAACAGTCTAAAAGCTGGCAAGGGTAAGATAATGGACTGTAAAAAATATATGTTTGTTGACACTTTCCCTCATTGTTTGGATTTCTGCAGGGCTGAATCTCCTTGGCATGCCGCGCGATGCTGCGTGCAGGACAAGACCCTCCTCCGACAGCCGGGGCGAGAGGGAGGGGGCCCGGCACACGGCCCCTCCGAGCTGCACTTTCTGGCCACGATCCGGCTGGGAAGTGGCATCAAACTCCCCCACGTAGCGCTGGGTGATGTGACGAGCCCCCCTCACCTGGAAGCCAGGCGGAAGCACCCCACAAACCGGGAGGGTTTGCCAGCGTGTGGTCCCGGAGGTACGAGGGATGCTCGCGTGTCTCCCGCAGGAGGGGCAGGTCCTGATCCTGCTTTCTGCTCCCCCTCCCGTGCCCAGGGAGGCGAGAGGCAGCCCCAGCCCCACGGGCAGCCGAAAGCTGGCCCCTTCTGCGCTTGCCTGCCAGCGCCGGCTGACGCCGAGGAGAGGCAGCCCTCAGAAATATGTCAAATTAGTGTTCCAGCACAATGCACAGGCTTTAAATATAAACTTCGCGAAGAGAGGCTGACATCGCTGCCTGTCTCCAGGTCCTCAGAGTCATTTGATCATCTCCCTAACAAAACACTGAACCCTCCCAAAGACACACCGCTGCAGGCTGGAGAAATAAAATCCCCACTAAAGATGCCACGATCTGGAATTCTATCATCTCTCGCTACACAATGAGATGGCACGATTTGGCCCCTGAAGCCTAAGATGCATTTTTCAGACGTATTCGGAATGCATTTTTATTTTAAGTATTCATGCCCCGGCTGCATTCCCACGGAGACGCGGGGCTCCACTCCCAGGGCGGTTGCACCAGCCGCTCTCCCAAGCGCCGTGAGCAGCGGCGGGCAATAACAGAGCCAGGCTTCACCTGCACATGCCGCCCGAGCGCTCCCCGCGCCTTTAGGGCTCTTGTAAAAGTGGCAGAGCAGGGAGCATTGCAGGGTTTACTTTCTCACCCAGCCACGGGGTCTAACACCGCTGAGATCCAAGAGCAGACACAGGCTCGTTTGTCGTCAGCTTCTAAACGTGGGGTTACAAGGGAAAGACATTCCTTGGCTACTTCCCCAAGCAGTGGCAACAGGGCAAGAAAACGCTCTTCCAGCCCTTCGCTGGCCGTACCAGCTCCAGTCCCCGGGATGCACGGGGACAGCAGTGGGCAGGAGGGCACCGCTGGCAGCCACAGCGGAGCACCGGAGCCACCTGGAGCTGCGCGGTGTGAAAACAATCCAAGGGGTGGGAGACGTCTGCGGAGACCCAGGGCAGTTAGTGATACAGCACTTGTGATAATTGTTCTGCTTGGAATCTCATGCACTGGTAATTATTACTCTCCTAATTTCATTATTCACTATTGTGATAGGTAGCTTCACCTCTCCCTATTTCTCTCTCTCATACAAACCTCTTATTAGCATTCCCTGCAGTGAAATTATTCCCCATCCCACAGCTGAAACAAGCCAAGAGCAGGCTGGTGCACAAGATCGTCATGTTACAGTCGCCTTTCTGCGGCTCCTGTCATCCGCACTTGCTATGATACCAAAAGCGGTGTCACGGGAGGACGGTGCGGGGCCACGGTGCAGCTTCCCAATGAGCCGCAGGACACGTGTCTTTTCCCAGGGGGAGCACGGCAGGGGACCCAGCAGAGCTCCCCCCGCCACCTCCTGCCTGGGCAGCCGTCACGCAGATCTCCGCTCCAGACCACACGAAGCTGTTCGACTAGGGCTGTTTGATCTGCTTCCAAAAAAAAAAAAAAAGAAAGGAAAACTTCCACTTAGCCTTTCTTATGATCCATAAAACGCTGCTGGAGGGAGACAGCTGCTGATATAAAAAAGTTACAGTTGGTAAAGAGAACTTATTGTGGTTGTAGAGGATGCCTGTGACTGTGCAAGCGCTGCGCTGCCAACGCAGAAATAAAGCACCGCTGCTGCTGCTGCTGCTGCTGCCGTTCCCATCTCAGTTCCCCGGAGTGCCATGTGCCAGCCGGGCCGGCTGTCTCAGGACTGCATCGGCACCCGTGGTGTTCCGGCTCCCTCGTCACCTCAGCCGGCGCTGGCTAAGGGCTGCCACGCGCTGCAGCCGGTGCTGGTGACGTGGTCGGTGCAGCACAAAAGCTGTGCTGCAAGGGAAGGGCTGGCACTCGGAGGTCTAACAGAGATACCCCGCTGCTCCGCCTGGCCACGTCCCTGCGCAGCTGAGCGTCCAGCCTTTACATCCCACCCGGTGGGCCAGCGAAGCGGGCAGGGGAGGGTTAACGGAGGTACCAAGAGCAGCCTGATCAACCTCAGGTGCAAGGTTATAAAAACCTGCAGGGGAGAGGAAGGGCTCTGGAGCTCCTCTTGCCCCAGGCTGGAGGAGGAGGGTGGTGATGGTGATGATGATGATGGCGATGGCGATGGCGATGGCGATGGGTGATGGTAATGGTGATGGGTGATGGATGGATGGTGATGGTGATGGTGATAGGTGGTGGTGATGGTGATGGTGATGGGTGGTGGTGATGGTGATGGATGATGGTGATGGTGATGGTGAAGGTGATGGTGATGGGTGGTGGTGATGGTGATGGTGATGGGTGGTGGTGATGGTGATGGATGATGGTGATGGTGATGGTAATGGGTGATGGTAATGGTGATGGGTGATGGTGATGGGTGATGGTGATACGGTGGGCTGTGCGGGTGCTGCCGGTGCGGAGGCTGATGGAGCATCCCGCTGCCCACCCGAGCGGGCTGGAGGTGAGACTGGGCAGGGGCAGCCGGGGCCCGGGCAGGCTACATGCAGCTCAAAAAGGGAGTCCCTGCAACACTCCCCATTCAAATCAGGAAAGCCAGCAGCCCCCAAATTCTTGTCCGTGATCCATCACCCTGTTTTGCCTCCTGGAAACTCGAGAGGGGGAGGCATAAGGTGGGAGGAGGGAGGGGGCGCAGGGAAGACTAATTGCAGCTGCACCTTGGGACTGTGGGTGCTGCAGGCGTTTGAGATGGAAAAAAGTAATTTTCAACTGCAAATTGGCAACTGGATCTTTGATGTCAGCTTTGCAGTTCCAGAAAACATAGCAACCTGCTGTAACGCCTTGCCACGCAGCGCTGGGACGTGGCCAGCCAGGCAGGGAACAGCACAAGCCCACGCAGCAGCCAGGACGGTGCCACGGCCGCGGCTCCCACGATGATGCTCCTGCGATGATGCTCACAGAGGGCTCACGATGCTCACAGAGGGTTCCATGCAACTGTTTAACGGCAGTGTTTAAAAAGAGGAGTTGCCATGGTAACTGCTACCCGGATTTTTTTGTGAATCGGTACGGGGAAACGCTTGCACTGTGTGTGTGTGCCCAGCCATGGCGCAACGGTCATACTCCTCTGCCCGCTCTGCTCCAAGGCATCCCGTGGTGCCCGCTCGCCTCCATGGGCACGTCTGTGGTGGCTGCTGCTGGGGGCTCGTGCCCCAGAAGGTCTTGCAGCGAGGTGGCCGCTCATCGCCCGCAGCTCCCAGCACGCCGTGCTCTTGCAGGAGCTGCGGTTTCCTCTAGCAAACGCTTGCCTTCCAGGCTCCCTGCGATGACCACAGTGGGCAGGAGCTTACGTTCCTCCTTCCGCAGGGACCCCGTTCTGCATCGTCCAAGAACAGCCTGGTCAGGGACGCCCAGCAGCTGCCCCGAGCGTAGGGCTTGTGTCAGCAGGGAGGTAACTCTTCATTTCCCACCCGTAATTACCTTGCATGCTGTCTTAATAGCTTAGTTGCTAACTAAGGCTAGATTTTTGGTAGTAATAAAAGCAGTCCCTTGGTGGGTGGGGTTTTTGGCATTTCATCTCAGTTCCAAAAATGAATAATTTATACAAGCCTTTATTGGAGCCCAGAGTTATACAATAAATGTTCCATGCAAACACGCTTACATATTTCAATGTTAATATCTCTCCAGCGAATTTCCCTGGCAGGCCAAGCCAGTCTGGGATTGCCACATTGCTTATTTACGTAAAATATCATAATCTCACTTTTATTTGCATTTCTGAAGTGCCATTAGGGTGATTTGGAGCATATGAGCCCAGCCAGCCGATTGCAGCTGCAGCTCTCCCGGTCCAGGGTGGGAAATGACTTTCAGGACTGCCAGGCGAGCCGTGGCCAAGCCCGGGAATAGCTGCCGGCAGTGGGGCGCTGCGGGAACACAGACCCACGGGGGCAAACGCTGGGGCGCGGGAGACGAGCGCTGGGGCGGTGTGTTTGTACGGGGCCGAACAGACGGGGATGGGAACGGCGTGTGGCACCGGGAGCTGCTGAGCTCCAGCCCGAGCCCGTCCTCCTGTCTTGCTCCGGGCAGCAAAGCTTTTAAGGCAGTTTAAATCCAAGGCAGGTCTTGGGAAAGAAGGGTGGCAGCTTTCGGCAGCGATAGCTGGGCTGCGCCCCCACCCCTCCCCAAACTTGCCTGCTCTTTAGGGATTTCTTCCGTGCTCGGTTAGGTGAAATTGTACCCGTCTGAAACGACTTCATTGCTTAAATCCCAGTCATAGCCCCCAGAGACTAATTACCTTCTTCCTGCATTTGCATCGGTTACATTCAAGTCAGTTTAAGGGAGACGTGATGTTTTGGAAGGAGATGTGAAACCCAGAGGCAAAAATCTTCTAAGAAGTAAATGGCTTGGAAGACAGATGGGAGAACGCGCACGTGGCGAGTGCAGCCATTTTGAGGTGGGTTTGATCCCCTTCCCCCACAGGAGTGGGGCCGGGGAGGTGACGGAGGGTAAGTGTCCCCCAGGTGAGCGCTTGCCAGCGTTTCGCCCGCAGAAGAGGGGTCTCCGGCGGGAGCGGAGGCGTGCGGCTTGCGCTCCTCCGCATGCCCTTCGGAAAGAAATGACCTGCACCAGCTCGGTGATGCCGTGCCTGCCTGAATCCAGATGTCTGGCTCCCATACAGATTCGTGCCGCTTTCCCTGCTCACAGCAGAGAGGCAGCTTTAACCCAGGCAAAAAATTATTTCCAAGTTGTTGCTCTGCGCGCTGTTGTCTTCAGCCGAGCTAACTGCTGCTGGGGCTTTCTGATGTGCCTTGTGTGATTTGAGGCGCTCTGTAAAGCTCGGCATTGTGCAGCCACAGGTCCCGGTGACGGAGAGGAGGGAACGGTGTCCTTGCAGCCAGCACGCCTGTTGACACGTCTTCTGCTTTGCTCCGCTCCAAAACGGGACACGGAAAAGATTTTTCCAGGCATCTGCGCCTGCCACTCGGACCGCCTGCCTTCATCATTTTAAACCCCTTGTCATCTGCTTTTCTTCTGTCCCTGCAAACCCCACCTGGAGATGACGATTCAGTTCAGCTCATGCCAGGAGTAACGGCTCCGCAGACTGAAGGCGGCCGGGATGTCCCCTGCGCCGTGGCTGGGTGGCCGGCAGCCCTCCCGGGGCTCAGCAGCTCCTGCTGGGCATAGCGGCTCTCCGGGGAATAGGAACTTAAAATGTCGCAGGTGAGCTCAACAGGAGAGTTTCCAATGAAAAGCAGTAATGGTTGTTTGGGAAAATTAATTGAATTTATTTGACAAATACTTGCAGATCTAGGGAGCAAGTGCATACATACCTGGAAGAATTGCTTCAAAGAAAGCCTATTGTGGCTGCTGTCACTTGTTCTGCTCCTTTTTCTTTTTTTTTTTTTTTTTTCCTCTTGAAACTGATATGAGCCGGAGAGCTAGTGAAAGAGGACTTCATTTCATCCAGAAGCTAACTCAGCGGCACCTGGCGTATTCTGGAGGATCTCAACAGGCCTTCATTGTCTGGCTGTGCCGCTGCCTGGGCAAATTTAGCACATAGCCAGCGGGCTGCTTTAATAGGAGTGCTGCGATTTCAGGAGAGCTATAAATTTATATTCCCCTGTAATTGCAATAGCACACCTTAGTGCTGTTGCCGTAGCAAGAAAACGGTTCTCCCCAGTGCACTGGGGACTGGGCAAAGATGCTGGCACAAATAGGATAATGAATGTTAGATAACTTGCGTGTTTCACAGACTGAGCTTAAATATTGAAAGAGCAGCATCCCTGCATCAGAGAGGGGCTTAAAATGATCTTAAATCTAGGGAACGTTTTCCCCTCTGCACACTGGGATTTGCATGGGGACCTCACTTCAGCGTTAATGGGATTTGTGAGTTCGGAACATATCTTAATGCACTGCATCCCTCATATCTCTTGTCTAAGTAAAATGAGTTTGAATTTTTCATCTTAAACGCAGACTTGTGCTCTGCAACAGACATTCTTGTACTGAAAAGCATCTGCTCTTAGATCCGTTCCTCGGGGTGTACAATGACAAAGGCACGTCCCCGGGCTCCGCTGCCTGTCCGCTGCATGCGGAGAGCACAGCCCCAGCCCGGCGGTGGCTGGCGTTTCAGTAGTCACTGCAGCCAGCCAGAAAGCCTCAGCAAAGCCTTACGGCTTCAGAAAGACTCCCCTTCTACGGACAGGTAAATTCAAGCACGACATCTTGTGCTATTACTCACTACTTCGCTCGGGACGGTGTTTTCAGCCTGCGGCGTGGGCACGTAAAAGAGGTCCCTGCTCTGAACGACCCCGGTTCGGATGAAGCGGGTGGCCACTGGGGAGCAGTGAGGGTGCTGCGGGCTGGGTGGCAGCAAGCCTGGGGACTCCCCTTCCTAGGCCAGCCCCCGGCCAGCTGGAATGCTTGGGACCAGGCTTCCCGAGCCTTAACTGCAAGCTAATGGTTTTGGCTATTGCTGCTACCCGGCAACTGTAGGAGCACGCTTTAAAGTTGCTGCTGTAGTGGAATAAAAAGTTATCTCTAACCCTGTAGGGATTTGGCAAAGATGCTGGCACAAAAATAGTTTGTAATGAGCTTTAAGACATATTAATGAAGAGAAGTATAATTATTATTACCGAGTTCAATTACAGCCCCTGGATTACAAATATTCTCCCACAATCCCCCAAGAAAGAAACGCATCTTGTCTCCGCAATTAAATAAACTGCGTATCAAGGGGAGGGAAAAGGATTAAACTACAGAAGAAAGAATTGCTTCGACTTGACTGCGGTGGCCCCTCTCATCCTCCCCACCAGCTCTCTGTGCTTTGAGGAGAAGGATCCCCGCTCAGCACAGTGCAACGGCGATAAAAATATTCTTTGGGAAACTGGTGGTTGGCTTCCTTCCAAAGTCTTAGGCATCTGTAAAAGCAGCAGTTGCCACGTTAGTAGAATCTAATAAACTCCTTTCTGAAATATTTATGGAAGTGCACACCTGTACATTTCTGTTTCCCAAAGATGCAACCTAGGCACTTCTTCAGGGGTTTTTCCTTCCCTGGTTACTGAGCGTAGAGACAAAATTGAGGAATTCGCATGTTTCCCACAAAGAAGCGTGACCCAAAGCACAAAGCGGTAAGAAATGCGTAGCTGCAAACACAGAGCATTGCCACGGGTCAAGTGCTGGGGAAGCTGCAGACTGAGTGCAGGGAGCTTGACCTTGACAACGCAGCGGAAATGTCCGACAGCAGTAAAAACAGCGTGTTCCCTGGAGAACAGCAAGATCCGGGGGCTGGAGTAGCTACTGATGTGCCTTTGGGCTCCTTGGCCAGAGAAGCTTGCCTCTGGAGAGCTCGGAGGGGAGGAGAAGTCGGTGCTTCGCTGTGTGCTGAGCAACAAGGGGCATTGTGTTTCTGTCACTGGCAGTAAGAAATCCAGTGCTGAGAGGATCACCGGGACGTGGATGCCGGCTGGCAAAGGACCAGGTTCCCGGCCAGGGTCAGAGCAGCTCTGCTGGCGTTGGTGCTAGTGGAGAGGAGTCTGCTAGCACCCAGGAGATGGTACAGGCGGTGCACAGAACAGCGCTGCCACCCTGGAGGATGGTGCCGCTCTCGGAGCAGTGCGGGATGCTCCATCCCAGCCAGAGTGGCGGGTTTGGCGTAGCTCTGCCATTTGCTGCTTTCAACCCCAAAATCCATCCTGAAACACTTCTGACGTGCACATGCACCGAGTTAAGCATGAGAGCAGAAGCCCTTGGTGGCGTTGTGGCTGGTTTTTGGCAGGACACAAAGGAGCAATGACAAGCCTTGGCAAGTGTATGGATGCGCATGGAGATGCTGATGGCAGCGGTACCGGGTGAGTTACCAGCTGCCTTTTTGAGCGCCGCATAGGAACTTGATTTCTTTTCCTATTAAGCAGGATGACAAAAAAATCACAGCCACGCGTATTGTAGTAGCTTCTCCTTAAACACTGCTATTGTCTGCCTGCACTAGATGTCTCTGGAAATGACAGAGCTTGTTTAAATTCTCTCAGAACCTGCTATCTGAATACATCTCTTGTGCAGCCTGATAGTTGTTAAATCTTTCCTACCTAACCTGGTTTACACACTGTTTCAGGGCTTGCTTTTGATCGCACTGGCTGTAGGACACTTGTTCGTACTGTGAACCCTGCTTCTTTGTTCCCGCAGGTGTGCTACCCACGGGGAAACCTTTGTCCAAATAATCTCAGATTCCCCAAAGAGCGAGAGCTGCCGGCTTTGCTTTCTAGCTGAAGTGACAGCAAGGAATATATAGATTTATTCTTCTATTCATTGGTGGTTTTCTATTCGTGTATCCTCACATCAAATCGAAGTGTCAAAATAACATCCCCAGTATGCCGGCCGCAGCTTCTGGCCACTAGACGGACATCTGAGGAACAGGTATTTTTAGTTGAAAAGGATAACCAGCAAGGGTTATTTAGTGGAGAAGATGACCCAAGACACGTGCTAAGAAGAAACTAACGTACAAGCTTTTACTAGAATCTGAGAGGACTGGAATTACAGCAGCTGCCCCTGCGGCTGCCGCATCTCTGCTGTGTGCCGGGCAGCCCCGGACCTTGCTGTCACCCCCAAAGCAGAGCCACCGTGAGCAATGTGAACGCCTGGCTAGAGACACTCCTTCTGGTGACAGCTCGGCTGCTGGCTGGGCACTTGGCCCAGCGTGCCCAGGCAGCCAGCGTCCGAGCCGAGACGGCAGTCTGCATCGCCACGCACCTGCCCTGGGTGCGGAAAGCGGCACGGAGGGGGACAGAAAGATGCGGCAGTCGAGTTTCTAGCTATATGACAGCGCTGGTGTTACTAGAACACTTCTAAGCTCTAAGCCTTCTTCCTAGGTTTTATTTAATTCCGACTCCGTTCCAGTATTAAGCACTATCAGTGCACACAGAGAAGAGCCCCAGGAACTCGCTGCTTGTGAAGGAGTTCCCAGCTGAAGTCTTTGTCCACTTAGATGATTAATCTGTCTGACGTGCAGCTATCGCACGCCGGGACGGCGTCGGCACAGTCACGCTACGTTTTCTTTGCAGTACGCAAGCGGTGTGGACGGCAGGGCACGCAGCCGACCCCGCAAAGAGGCGGAAGATGACTCCAGTGCTGTGGCTTTGTGTAACAGAGCTACTCCCGGAAAAAAAAACAACCTGCTGCAAAAGAGTCAGTACACAAGAGATCCACCAGTGATTTCTTGACGGAGGCATACTTGCATGTAGAAAAATACTTAAACAGATTGTAATGAAGATCTGGCTTCATTACTGGAGCCTCGTAGGGCTGATAACTGAATCGCTCCTGTTGCACTGAAGTCCCCAGTCGGGGTGAATGCGCAAACGCAGCGCGCTCCAGGATGCTGGAGCAGTTGTCTTAGCATGAATCCTGCCAATGGTACAATATTGCTTGCTGTTGCATGAACAGAACATGGCTCCTCTGATTGTTTTTTCCTGCTCTTTGGAGATAGATGCTGTCTGAGGATCCCCACCGGTAGGAGGTCTTCTCTGAGGTACAGTTACAGCTCTTTACATGTAACCTCTGGCATCCGTAATGGAGGGTAAAAAAAAAAAACCAAAATCAAGTCTAAGTGCTTTTTGAATGAAGCTTGCTCCTTTTCTGGAAGGAGTTTGTGAGACTTGACAAGAGACCGACCTCGGTGGCCTGTTCCATGGTCCTGCTCTAGGGTGCTTCAACTGTAATTATCCTTTTTTAATTTGGGGGGCTATTGAACCGTGATAACATTCCTGGAATGGCTTAAACTCCCAATCCTGTAAGATACCAGGGAAAAAGATGCCCGTTCAGGAAAATGCTGATGGCTTTTTGCTCTGCTGAGAAGGTGCTGAAGGGCCCAGCCGCCTTCTCCATCTCAGACTGGTGATGACCAGTAGGGACCGCACCTCTGCTCACGCCAGCTCTGTCCTTGGAGATATCACTCATCTGCCCAGCAACTGGTGACTCTCGGGAGCCAAGAATTAAATTGTTGAGGCTTTATAAACTTTACGTATTGAATTATCACAAGATAAGTGACAGAAAACGAGCAGGAGCTAATTATATGACAGAGAGAGAGAGAGTGCCACCGCACAGCAATCATTTCAAAGGCAAATAGAAATATTTATAGACGCAGGACTGCAAAACTTGCCGCTGCACTGTGACACGAGACGCGGGATTGATTCACAGAGCAACGCTTTCGGATGGGGCTTTGTCACTCATGTGGGCCACAGCTCTGCTAAAGGGTAAGTCTCCTCTCAAGCTAAGTTCAAAGGCACGTGATAAAATGGGGTAAAATTTTGTAAAGTCAGAATTTAACATATCCCGGCAATCTTCTATTTCCAGTCCCCCCTTAGAATTCCCTGTTTGTACCTCTTGCTGATGACGAGTGCAGCTGTGAGGGTGTGCAGAGGTGACCCCCACCCTGAGTCACCCCGTTCCACCGTGCCACCAGCTCTGAGGGCACAAGTGCCCCGTGTCCCTTCCACGGGAGGGCTGGACACGGCTCTGTCGGGCTCGGTCACCTTCAGGCAGTGCTTGCATTTTGGGGGCGTGCATAGTTCATGCAGGCGTTCATTTCTCAGGTCTCCGTGGCTCCCTGGCATGCAGCGTCCGGCCATGCTTCCACTCCTTTCTGTGTCCGAGCAGAGTGCTGGAAAGGGAAGAAGAGGCTGGGGAGAGGAGAGGAACGCGATGCCAAGAGTCTGCGTATGCTGACAGGTAGAAAGACTTCAAAACTGATCAACATCTGAGAGCGGCCACCCTGAAGTCGCCCTCCTGCAGGATGCGCCCCTGCGCTGCTCCCGAGGATTATCCCGTGCTCGGGAGCAGTCGTGAGGCAGAACAAATCCTCGGTGGGTATACCTCATCGACGGAGCGGCACGCTTTCCCAGCAGCGGCAGACTTGGCCCATGCTATTTTTGCACCGCTAGCAGGGACTGACTAATTCTGATGGGAGCAGAAAGAATTTGCTATTACCTGCAGATAATAGAGGGAAGAAGATAATTCATTCCCATCCCAAAAGCAATCTCTGCAGGCGGGTTTTGAGACAGGTTTCCAACCATCTCCCTTTGGAGACCACCAAGCAGGCTTTAAAGAATCCTTTATATTTTTAGCAGCAACATAATAGTCGTGGAAATTTAATAAACTTCACCATCAAATATTTATCCCATTACACTGGCTCAAGTAATTTAAGCTGCTGAAATCAACATTGTGGTTTTATTTTTAATAAGCCTTGTGTAAAACAGCCTCTTCTATCATTGTCAGGTGTGTATGGAAGAGCTGCATTTACTGAAAGTGCTTTTAATCTCCCCAAAGAAACAATGCTAAATAATGTACAACATTTACCAAAATGTTTCCTGTCACTGGTAGAAAATCTAGCTGGGGCTAGGCAAGCCTGACGTTTACTGGTGCTTAGGACAGAGGAAGAGCACTTTTTATTATTTTATTTTATTTTTTTTGTAATCTAACCAGGTAAATAATGCTGACGGTGCCCTGGGCTCAAATTTTGGATGGAGTTCAGCCTTGCTGAATGCAGTGTTCCCAGTTTGTCCCACTGACCGCTGGCCAGGGTGGCGATGTGAGGACAGGAGGTTTAACTACCTGCAGCCAGGGAAGAGGAAGAGCAGGAGGAAACAGGGAGCAGCTGCTTTTCCCACCTCCACGCCAGCCGGGAACAGCGCGATGGGAACAGCTGAACGCAACTGCTGCTGCTCCAGCTCCCTGGGGTTCCCCAGCAAAGAAACCAGGCAAAAAAAACGGGCATCTGGGCCGCTCGCAAAAAGGCTTGGTGGGGGTGTGAGCCTGCTCCGTGACCTCCACGGCCCCCGACAGCCTGGCAAACCCCCTCCCCGAGCGCTGCCCCCGCGGGGCTCCGATGGCCGGTCTCACACTGAACCCCAGCGTCCGGCAGCCGGTTCGCCCCGCTGCCGTCCCCGGCTGTGCTGCGGGCAGATGCTGAGCCGCCGGCAGATCCAGCGGCTGTTGAGTTGGATGTCAATTAAACCGTGACCCCTGTAGCAGAGCGACAGGAAAAAGAAGGAAGTGGTGGGAAGCGAATGCTTGCTTGCACGACTGCAGTTAAAGCAACTATCAAATTAAGTCAAGAAAAGATTTCTGTAAGCTGCTGCTTTTTAATGCAAGGCTAAGTTGCCACAGTTCATGTAATCAGATTCCTGGAGCACTGGTAATGATTTGGTCTCAGTGGGACGCTTTGTGCTGGGAGAGATTTACTCGCGTTTTGTGAAAACACTAAAAATCAACACTGCTCGAAGCAATTAAGGTCTTTGGAAGGGCAGGAAACCTTGGGCAAATCAGGCGCCCTGAATTCACCGGTTAGTGTTTGCAGAGTGTTTTGGACAGGATTTGCCGCGTAAACACTAGAGATCGTTATGAAAATCAGGTATGTGCATCTATAGCGGGGGGGATCTGATTGGGCTGGGGTCCGGCATCTCCAGCTGTACCCGTCACCGGGAGGTCGGTGCCACACAGCTCCTCAGTCAGGCAAGCGTGACAACTGCCCAACTCCAGACGGGTTCTCTGTATCCTCTGTTTCTCAGATGTCCCTTAAGGTTTTTTATTAATGAATTGCATAGTTTTTTCTCTTTGCTGCTCTTTCTTGCAAAGCCTATGTACTCCGCTCAGTTGTGTTAATTAATTTCTTCAGATACTGGCTTTCTACATTTGGTTCTCGATAAGATACTAGAAAGAAATCTAAAACAAGACTCAAAAAGATATTTCTCGCACGGCAAGCGTAGAGTTTCATTATGTATCATAAATTCCCTGTTACTTCTGTGTCAGGGCTCTCTCGTTCCTGGTGTGAACGCTCTCAGTCATGAAAATGAAGGTCTTACTCGATTTGAGCGGTGCAAGGGTACTCAAGGCAGCAGCGCTCAGGACGGCTGCATCAGAAAGCTGCAGACCCCCTGAACGTTTCGGTTCTAGCTGGGGTATCCACTCATAGAAATTCATCCAGGAGACAGTGCCTCTAGGAGCCCAGAATCGGCGGTTCAATATTCACTGTCAGTGCCGGAGTTGGTAGACAACGTCATTTGACAGGAGAACACCATAGCTAAAAAGTTCAAATCTGAGCAAAAGACTAATCCGTACTGCTGGTGCTTGCTCTGCCGAGGATGCAGAGAAGGCAGCAGGGAGGAAGGTGATGCGGTGTGGTCTAGGCAGGGAGGGAGGCTCCCCGTGCCAGCTGTTAGGCAGTGGACCTCCTCCTGCTTCCTCCCCAGGTGCTGCTAATGGCAAATAATTCAGCCACCTTAACTAAAAATAACTTTCCAATAGCAGGAAAAGACCAGCCAGTGCTCCTGCTGGATGACTTTTTAGTTTGATAGACCTCTCATTCAACAGTTAACAGCCAGCATGTTTACAGGCAACATTTTTTTTTGGCTGCTGTCCCTAGCATGTCACTAATGTTTAGCCAAATGAACTGGGAGGATTATAACAGACAGGGACACTGGTGCAAGTGACAGGCGCAGAGACAAGTGCTGCAAGAAGCTAATTTACACATCGAGTTTCACAGCCTGAACCTCCCTTCCTGCTCAATAAGCTCATCAGCTGCTGCTTTATACCCGCCAGCCAGCTTTCATAAAAATGAGGGAGCTCACAAAATCTTTTTTTTCTTTTTTTTGCCTGCCTGCTTAGCCAACAGATTCTAATAAAAACCAATTTTTCATATCGTTGAAAATAAGTCCTCTTTTATGTGGTTTTAATGTAAATAGTTTGTGCTGCTCTGATTCTCTTTAAGGGCTGTTTGGCTGTTAGCAGTCCCCGTGTAGCCTTTCAAGTCACTCAGGAGACACTGCCTGCTGCTGAGACGTGGGCTGATCTCGGAGGGGATCTGCGCTCTCGCTTGCCTCTCTGCGCTATGTGACAGCTGTTCTCTCAGAGAGGGATCAGCCGTATCTCAGAAAATGCAACAACATCTGCAGTTGTGACATTGCCACCGTTTTCCCACAAAGTAACGTGGTTATAGGGGAGAATGTGATGATGGCAATATAAGAGCTTCGCGAGAGAGAGTCCTGGCTTCATCTGCGTAAGGTGCTTTGTCCCTCGGAAGTGTCCGAGGCCGCCCCGCGCAGTCCCAGGCGCTTGTGGTCGTGTATCTCCACTCCCAGTCTATGAGCCCACATCCACGCTGGGTCACCGAAGCACGCGAGGCTGCTTAGGCCTTTAGCCACCCCTGCCCTCACCGCTCTAATACACACATCAATTTTACAAAGCAGCATAAAGAATGAGAAACATATAGTGTTGTGAAAAGTATTTATTAAAATTTTCAAAATTAAATGTTTCTTACTATTTTCAGTTCATTGGGGAAATTAAAACAACAACCAAGTCTTCCAGCTGCAGAAATGCTGTTCTTCAGCCAGTTCTAGTCCTCTTCTGTTTACGAGACAGTATAAGTTTTCACTGCCTAATAAAAACAATCATCTGTATTCCATGGCTGCAAGCAACAACACTGTGAGAGAGAGGAGCAAGTTGAGAAGCTTTTGGAGGAGAATATGAATTATCTCAGCCAGAGAACAAAGCACAGAAGGACCCCTGAGCACCGAGAGGAATTGCAGAACAACATATCAGGCATGCCTCTGAACCTCCACCATTTAACTGGGAGACTTTATGCTTTTGAGAAAAAATGTCTTACTTGAATATTCCCATAGGTACATTCTTGCCACTTATTTCTGCAATTTAAATTGTTGCTCATGTTTTTTAAGGCCAGGATGAACGGACAAGCATTTTATCAGCTCACTTGGATTGAGGAGCACAGGTAATACTCTCAAACCACCGACACTTGTGGTATGGTTCTGTGATGAGCAAGAACATTAAAAGCTGCTCTAAAGAAACAAGCTCCTGTGCCCTCAGCCGGACAGAATTATAAAAATCCCCACAGCGTCCTCAAAACGCTGAATTAACAGAAGAAAGGGCTGTGGTTTACCGTGATGGATAGAGCCCCTGGGCTCCATTGCGGCAGGCGCTGCCGTCCCTCCTCCGGCGCAGACCGTCAGGGCACGCAGTACCTACAGTTTCTCAAAACAGGCAAGCGTGCTACCTCACCTCCCCCAATAAAATAAGTGAAGATAATTACATACTTAAATCTAGGTGTTGGGCTGCACTGCTACACAGAAATTCATCTGCTATCATCAGAGTCCTTGAAGTTAAAGAGGGATTTGAGTTACTGACATAATTTGTTCCCCGAGGGCTGTGGAAACGAACTGAGAGGCACATCTGAATAATAACTCCCCGACTGCACATCTTATAACCGGAGCTAGCGTTGCTCCAGAAGGAAGGCACAATGGGAAGCAAAAGATCTGAAACGTTCATAACCTACACAGCGATCAGCCAGAATTTGTTTGGTTTTTTTCCCCAGGCAGCCGCCCATCAGGGAGCTCTGGAGGCAAGCTCCTCTGTTTTCATTTTGCTAAAGCTTATTTTAACGTAACGCCGCTGCCTGTGGGCCAAGCCTGGGGTCTGGGTCTGTGTGGTGGGCCTGGGCTGGCCGCCTGGCTCGTGACAGGCCCTGAGGTGAGCTCCAAGCCCAGGCCCCGTCTCGCCCCACCACCGACCGGGGACGAGGCCTCCCTTCGCCCGTCGTTTAGGCCCGGGGGGGGGGGGTGGGTCACCTGCCCGCCCGGTACACCGGGAGGCAGGCGACAGCAAGGCGCGGCTGCCCCTCAGGCCAAAGGCTCCACAAGATGGCGAGCGCGGGCTCCCGCGCCCTCCCCAAGATGGCGGCGGGCGGCCCGGCGCGGCGGGCGGGAGGCCGCAGCCGTACGGAGACCCGCGGCCCGGCGCTCCCAGGGCGGCAGCGGCGGCGGCGGCGGCCTCCCGGGGGCTGTGCGAAGGGGTGCCTGGAGGGCGGGCGCCCGGCAACCGCCTCTGCCGCGCCAGCGGGTGAAGCACCGCCGGCGGCCCGCCGCCAGGAGCGGGGCGGCCCCCGGAGGCCGAGCCCGGTAGGAGGGCCGAGGCCGGGGCGGCCTGGGGCTGGGGGAGAGGGCCGCGGGGCCGGCGGCAACAGCGTGGGGGGTGCAGCTAATTATTAACAGCTACAAACCGAGCATCACCATGAGGGCATTACCTGCAGAATTTAAGTAAATTCTTCGCCTTTCTTACCTTCCCACCACTTTGTTACACGCCTGTGTGCAAAAATACAGTGCAGGGGCATATTTGTGTGCTACAGGGCCAGCTTTGGGATTCAGCGCTGTTTAGAGGCCGGTGGCAGGCTGTTAGCTGGTGCGCTGAGCCGCCGGCAAGCAGCGGGACGCTTTGCTGTACTGGGTGATAGTTCGTTCTGCTACGTTAATTGCCTTCTACGGCATCCCTAAGAAAATAGGAAGATGGTGATTAGCCACATACGGTGGTAGTTTATGCTTCGAGAAGTAGCTTTCCACTGGACTGTACGTTGTGATTTAATGGCAGCTATCTGCTCCTCTTTTCTTCGTGTGCACTTTCTACTAATTATTTTTCTTAGTGATGTAGCTTTGGATCAAGGTGCCGCTCACCTTGTTCCACATCCAGCCCTGCAACAGAAGAGATAGGGTGATCTTACTTATTTCAAGTAAGCTTTAGGATCCTCTCTTTTTTTCTAACAGTCTTCTTCACACAAAGTGGCTGACAGACGACCCTCAAAGAGGCTAAAATGTGAAAAAAACAGTCTAGTAAAATCAGAACTAGAAGGACTTATATGTGGAAGTGCTGCGTTGGGGGAAACACCTAAAACATCTGATGGGGATCGACATTCAGAAGACCTAGGAGACTGCAATATAATTCGACAGAAAAAAGGTGAAAGCATTCCAGAGACTAACAAAGAGAAACCGGACAAGGAGCAGGATGTTTCTCTCAAGCCATGTGCAGTGAAATCAAGCAGTGCTCCATCAAAAATGGGCAGTGATGAAAATCTGCCCAATCATGTCTGCAGCGAAGAGGAGAGCAGCTGTGAGAGTGTACTTTCAGATGGGTCTAGCTTGGAGGATGGAGACCTCCCGGAGAAGCCAATACAACTAGACAATAGTGCCTTCTTGGATGAAGACAGCAACCAGCCAATGCCAGTGGACCGGTTCTTTGGAGGTGTCGAGTTTATACAGGTAAGATGAGGACAGTCTGTTCACACTTCACAGACTCAGCTCTGTTCCACTTCAGTCTCACATCTTCAAAATCAGGCTAGCCTCAAAATTGTAGGCAAACTTGACCAGTATTGGTAAGACATCTGGAATCACATCCCTGTCCCCTAGACAGGATTGTCTCAATCAGAGATGAAATTAATTGCCCAGCCGAGTTAATTTCAGATGTAAAATCTTTCTTATTTAGATTGTTTCGTCCAATTCCGTAGGATAGATATTTTTACTCATGAAGACATACATAGCTGTATTATGGAGATGCAGTGTTATTCTCTCAAAATAGTTTTTCACTGGTCATTGGTTCTTTATTGTAATTCTTTGGAATGGAAACTGGTTTCTGGCCACCTCTGTTTTTGGACTGATCAAGGGCCAGAACTTTAAATTCAAATCCCAGGTCTGCCTTTAACGTTGTATAACTTTGGGCAAGTAATGCTGCCTTCTTTCAGGCGTTTCATGAGGATTAGTATTTAGCAGGAGTCACGGTTGGTATTTCACAGGAGTAGGGAGCACTTCGCCCTCTCTGAATCCGCAAGCCTGCAGAAGGAATGCCAGCCCTCTGACCGTGAGCCGTGACGGGTTCAGGCAAGCTCCCCTCAAAGCTCCTCTGCTTTAGCTGTGGGTTTATGCCGCTGCTTCCAAGTGAAGAGGTGTGTGTTGGTGCCTCCTGTCAGATGTGAAAGTATGTGAACTGTTGAAGAGGTAGGAGGTCTGCCATTTGCTGCAACAGACTTTCCTTAATGATTTTATCTTTTTCTTAAAGGATCTCCCACCAGTTGCACTCCCAAGCACAACGATGAGCAGACGAAAATTCAGAAGGCTACATTTCATTGCAAAGGAAGATGAGGAGGAGGAGGAAGAAGATGTTGTCTAACAACAAACAGTAAACAAATGAAACCTTTTTTCTTTGCAACCACGTAATGATGGTAGGCTATGTCACTAACATAAGGTGTCTGCGTTTGCCTTTTCTCAGAGAGGAGAACTGGTAGAGTTTGTTTTTTCTGGAATTGGCAGATACAGTATTCTCCCATGGTTATCTGAGGCACAGATTGAGTGAATTTTCAGTGGTTTGGAAATAAATTGTAATTTATCATTTTGCCGTTAATATTTAGGAAAAAAACAGGGAAAATAGAAGTTCTTACTGCTTTGTTATAATTTGAGCCTATATCTAGGGTGAACATTTAGTCTCACTCCTTTTTTAAAAACAGCCAAGAAAACCATGTTAGAACAGTCCTTTTTCTTCTCACTCTGCGACGTCTGCCATTGTGGCATGCAGTTAGTAATGCAGCCAGTTGACTACGCAGTACCAAGCGGCACACCGGGCTCTGTTGTGTAAGGTGTGTCGCATTGTTTGCATCAAACCAGAACCAGTTATACCTCTAAAATACAGTTTTGCTGGCAAAACTAAATGCATGGATGTCAATGTGAGTTCAGTGGTGTTAAGATCTGGAAGTTAGGTATGTTTTTATTGCATGTTAGTTCTCTGAAGCACCGCGTGCAGCTAACTGCTGCCCTCTTCCCCCAGACCAGCCGTAAGCATTGCCTTTTGTAATAGCTGCGTAATGCAGCTCATGCAGTATTTTCAGTTGACTTCCATGGGTTATGAGTAGGAATTTTGTAAACAAATGCATTGGTGGTGATAAAGGATCTCTCAGTGTTGGACTTGATCGGTAGATGAATGAGTATTGATTGCTCGGGATATGCGTCAGTCCACCAAATTTGTTATTTTGGCCTGCATTTTAGAAAATAATGAGCAACCTCAGATGATTTCAGGAACTGTTAACTCACTCGATGTTTACGATAATACTTCTTTGAAAGTGTGATTATGCAATAAGCTTCCAGATCTTTATTGTTATAAATAGTTTCTTCTACATTTCTACAAATATAGAGAAAATGTTATCAGCAGATGGTTTAAATAAATATTAATTTCTACAGCTATAGCCTGTTAAACATTCAAAACTTGTAAGCCAAATAAATTGTATATGCATGACATGTTAATTTATTCACATTTCCACTCCAGCTGATGCATTGTTTCTGTCAACGATATTTCTTGGCTCCTTTTCACTCTAATTCTGTAACACAGAAAAATCTAATTTTTTAATAGCATATTCATGGTTTTCAGCACAACTACATCTTGAAGTAGCTCTCCCAGCTTTTCTTAAATGCCGTATTTGCTACCGTCTCTTTCTAAAAAATGTCTTCACACAGACATTCATTTTAGTTTCAGCACTGTGCAAAATGGTGATTCTCAGTTTGTAGGAAGTGTGCCACACAGATGACACTGTGTTTGTCATCAGAATCTTAGCTGTGACGCCTTCCCCAATGTCAAAACAGAGTAGTGTGCATTTCCATCCTGGTTACCAATGACATACATGCAGTAAGGCAATGTAGAAGGATCAATTCAATGCATTGGTATTAGAAATCCTGTATTTAAATGCACCTACTTACTTTTCATATTGAAATGTTTGGGAAGGGAACAGAGTTTGTTGTTTAAAGTAAATCAATAGTCTCTGTAGCAAAGCTCACACGTTTCCAAGACCTAGGTGAGTTATGGCTCACACAGCAATACTATCTTAATACAATTCTGTGTGGACTAGCTGGATTTGCCCGGGTAAGGAAGAGAACCAGCGATACGGGGGGAAAACAGGGCTCTTCCCTAGAGATGAGTGATGCTATTTACATAGCAGTAAGTAACTAGCGCTCCATTCATAAACACGTTTCCCTGTGCTCAGTCTTTCTAGTCTGTATTGGCCCTGCTGTATTAACACCCAATTAACCAGTCGTGCACCTCTGCCTCCACATACACACACAGAAAGATAGTGGTCATTTCTTTATTTTAAAAAAAATCACGTCGTTTACACTGACAGTCCCTAAAAGTTCAGTTGCTATCAGCTGGTATTTAAAAAAAAAAAAATCAAGTAAAAATTGATCTATTTGTATTTTGTTACCCGAGGTAGGAAGTGTTTTACAAAAGCAGTATTCTCTAAAGCAGCAGGTAAACATGATTATTATACAGTAACGCTGCTTGTACTGCTTCAAGCAAACTCAAGCTGAAGAGGCAGAAACTGTTTGAAAGGAGAGGGAAATCAATGGGAAAGCTGACAAAGAACAAAGGTGCTAAAAGCAAAGATAGGCCATGGCCTTGCTCTTCCTTCTAGGAGATGCAGGTCTAAAGCAGCAGCAAATAGAGTGGTCGTGGGTGAGTGCAGGTATTTTGGTACAGAAGAGGTGGCAGCTGTGTCACTGAGTCACCCTTTGGCATACCTGAAATACAGTGGTTGTCTTCCTGGAAAAACTAGGAGTAGTATTGTTTGTTTGGCTTAATGTTTAGAGAAATAGGAACCTACAAGTGCTCTCAGATTAGTTTTTAAGAAATGTTTTGTCCAAGTTTCATTTCTATGTACAGTGAGTTTTGGGCCTACCTTTGTCATGGCAAGAAAGAGATTGTAGGGCATAATCAGTGTCAGCCGCTGGCCTCATTTTTATACCCTGACTCACAGCTGTGTTTTATCGCACTTAACACACCGTGATCTAAGGAAGGCTTGTAGTGAGTGAGAAGGTGGGAGAGTAGAATTAGGCATGATGTGAATGTACGTGTTGTTGAGATTGCAGTTGAATTACTTAGCAAGTCTCTTTTGCCAAGGACTCCTATATAAGTTTTTGTTTAAGAAACTAGAGCTATTTAAAAATTATACCATGTGACATGATTTTGAAAAAAGCATCAGTCATTTCCAGAGATAGCACTATGAAATCTTGTGGTTTTGCTTCCTTATTCTGTAAATTTTAGTTTTGTCACAGCTGAGATTATGATTGGTTTTCTTATGGCAAGCAATATGTACAAGTTTTAAATTATCCACGGTAAACAGCAGCTGATAGAAGTATTCCCAGTTCACTTCTCTTCCATCTCGTGTTTTGACAGCTTCTGCCAGTTCTGGGACAACAGCACGTTTCTTCTCTATTCTTCAATACACAAAAGAGAAAACAATATTGCCATCAGAAGTTTTTTCATAGAAAGTTTCCATCCTCCGTTTAGAGCCAGGCAGAATTTGAATTCTTTCACCATAACTAGGTTTTATGATTTATTTTTTTTTCCTGAGGAAATTAGTTTAGCAAATCTTGTTTGCTTCACAAGCGTACAATGCCTGAAAGTGGGTTTTTGCCAGAGAGGAGTCTTCACAAAGGATAACGTGGTGAGGAGGGGTGTTTCCATACAAAGAAAATCTGAACAGTAGCAAAGCAGCTAATGAGAGACGGCATCATAATCTGTCTTCAGGATTTTATGTTATCAGAAACAGCTGCAGCATCCAAGCATCTTTTATCACAACGTGCTATTCGCAGCGGAGCTAACTGCACGGTGTGGGGGTGTAAAGACTCAATGTCTGTATCTTTCCTGCCTGAGATGAAGGGCGTGAAACAGGGAAGTTTGGATTAATACTTTGTACATACATGTGATCGAGATTCCAGGTACTGAAGAGGATTCTGCTTTCCCTGTTACTGTAGGGGTTGATGGAATGCTTACACGGGCAGTCATCTCTGTCGAAAGGTCCCTGTAAAACAAGATGGCTACAGTGAAAGGCGTACTGCTCATCGCCCCAGCGCGGTCCTTCCACTGCTACAACTAACCAAAGATAGATCACGTGTGCCATGACATCACCCCGCCAAACTTGATACTGCACTACGCAAGCGTCCAAGTCTCCTTCCTCTAACGTCACTGCAAGCCGTGCCACCGCTTGTTGGAACCAAGACTCTCTGCTTTAGAACGGGCTGAACTTACCTGACAAGAGAACCATCCCTCTGTAGTGCAGAGGCGGACTGCCTCCTCCTCTCTTCTGTCAAAGTAGCATCCGTTATACTTCACAGATTTCAGTTTATCTGACATCAGGTCAATTATCCCTTTATATGCATCTCTTGCTGTAGGGTGAACATTTGAAATAAAACTCCTAACCTAGAGGGAGAAAAAAACGCCAACAATCACTCCTTGGTGCCTGTAGCAGCCTGAGGCTCTTTTCTACAATCACTGTGTTGCACCGTAAAAGCGTTGTATATATATGTGGTCACAGAATTATTTTTACTAGAAGCTTGAAAATAAGTTAACAGAAACTTTTACCTCTTTCATGTAGCTTCGTATTCTGCTTTCACAACTGTATCTCATGTAGCTTGATTTGTTCTTAAAACGAGACTCTAGACCTAAAGGAGTTAGATTGTGTTGTAACTTGGTACTTTTAGTGCTGTGCTTCTGCCGCCTTTTCACAAACTCGGTAGGCACAGGGGGTTTTTTCTTTCCCATTTTTATTTTACTGGTTCAAGACTACCCTGCTCTTAGCACTTAAAAGGACCTTGCAGAGCATGCAGTAGCTATTATTGTTGTTAAATGTTTCTCATTATAATGCATACCCAGAATGCTAAGAGATTGTGAAAAGAAAACTGAATTGTCCAGGAAGAACTGCAGCAATGGCTTGGGAACGGGAACTTGCAAAGAAAGTATACGGAATGCATAAAGAAAGGTTAGCTGGCTGACACGTTGAAATTATCAATATACTATTAGCAAATTGTTAAAAGATTGTAAATGCAGACCTGTGTTAATGGGGAAAAAATGTAGTCTTGGATACAGCAATAGGGAACACTGTTTTTTACCATTTTCTGATAGTAAACGTGCATGTATTTTAAAGAAACTTTAAAACGCATGCCAATGTAAGCGGTAACTAATCGCCTGGCCAGGTACCAAATCCCACCAGCGGGAAGGACCCCCAGATTTTTAAAGGACTTTTCTTCAAGAACAGTTAAAACTGTCAGAGGCGACTCTTCTGAGCAGGTCGAGCGCTGGTGCCCCTGGCAGCTCCCTGCGGGCGGCGGGACGTACCTTCGAACCACTTCTGGTCGTCCTCCCTGCGCTCGGCCAGGATGTTTTCGTTCAGGTTGTGGATCAGATCCGCCAGCAGCTTCTGCCTCCTGGGGGCCCGCTCGTCGGAGAGCAGCTTCCGCGCCGCCTCCACCACGGCATCCCTCTGGCTGTAGAAGGCGGCCAGGAACCGCTCGATGTCGCTGGCACCTGCGGTTTGGGCGGGCTGAGGGGC
>VFFE01007676.1:1880968-1974680 GCA_008921705.1 Burhinus oedicnemus | reverse complement strand
TTTTTTTTTTTTTTTTTTTTTTTTTTTTTTTTTTTTTTTTGTAAAGTTGAAATTCAGTAATGAAGTAACTTTTAGTTTCCAGCTTGAGAGTCTACACTTAGCCTAAGGAGAATTAGGCTTCAAATAAGCTTTAAACAAGAAGAAAAGAAAAAAATCAAGAGCTGTGTTACCCTTTATAAATAAATTCTGAAGCCTTTCACCTAAGCCCTAGCAATGTATTTTCTGGAAGAGAGATATCTGAAGTAGCTTCCATTAAGAATGTTACTGTAATTCTAGGTTCCTGTTGCTGCTGTTCTTTAGAACTACAGAAAAGATTTTACAATATTGTCTGAAGACAGGGATCTGTGTGGTATTTTTGTTTAGTGTTTTCTTTTTCATTGTAACTTAGGTTTTTCAAGCTTCCCTGAAACTTTTAAAAATGATCATTACCCAATATATACCAAAACATAAACTTGGAAAACTAGAAACTTCTCATTGTGTGGAAAAAACGCTTCCAAACTTGCTTTCTCGAACAGGAGACTCTTCATCCCGTCTTCGCCTTGTGGCTTCTAACTTTATTCAGGTAGGTGTTTCTCTTCAAATTACGGTTTGATTTGCATTAAGAATGTCCCAGAACTTACAGGTGGATAACATCTAATCAGACTTGATTTCAAGTCCAGAGTTTGCTGCTGTAAAGGATTATGCCGTATATGGAAGGAAAAGTGGTAGTGCCAACTTAGTATCTTTGCAGTGTTTTTTCTAGCAGTGTATTGTCACCTTTTTTGTGGGGACAGTGTGGGGAGATAGCATCAGCTGCAGATGTATTCATCGTCTTCTTAGTTGCAAGTGATCTACAGAGATGAGAGCAAGAAGGTATAGCGTACTCCTCGGACTGTGTTGTGATTTGATTGTGGTTTTGGCAGTCAACTTTTGAAAGTCAGCTTAGCAAAAGCGTAAGAACGATGCCCATAATAAAAGGCACAGTCCATTCCTTGGGCGATGCTGACAAAGAGCAGCTGTGAATAGCTGCTAGAGGATTGCAGGCTCTATTTTCCAGTAGAATTTAGAAGAAAGAACAATAGTTCTGTGTGGAAATGTGTTACTTCAGTCCCAGGAGTGGAGTGAGTCACTGGCTCTGTGTTACTTACCCTTGTTTGCATCCACACATGGAGGGAGAAGACTTTTCTTTCACTGTAGACATAACTAAAATTTTAACAGCGTTACTGCGTGAAGTGGTCTGGTGTGTCACTGGAACCCCAAAGGTGACAGGTTACTTTATTACTACTGCTTGGCTTGTTGATAATAGCTTTTGTAATTGAATGAGAAAGGAAATCAGAAAATGGTTACTAATGTATTTTTGTAGACAGGTCACGGCCTGCAGAGAAGGAAAATGGGTTTATTTTGTGTCGGTGCTAATAGATGGTACACTGCCTGAATAAGCAGTTCTCTAGGGAAGGTGCTGTGTATTTCTGGAAACAGGTGTGTCCAAAACAGACCAGCCCTCCAGTGACAACTGCATCTGGCCCTCAGGAAGAGGGACTGTGGGACACCATCATCTGCTTGAGTGTCCGCTGACAGGAATGGGGAGGAGGGCTGCTTTCTGTTACTAAGCATTCTGCTACCTGCAAAGAAATAAACATTGAGCTTTGAATAACAGCAGAACTTAGCCCTTAAGGTTCTTTGCAAATACAATGAGAAATTCTAAGATGGCATATGTCTTCTGAACCATTTATGAAATCCATCTTGATGCAGTGTCAAGACTTTGTATCCTTTGTGACACTTCTCATCTATCTCCTCCTCATATAGTTCAGTGTGAGATGGAGTTATTGAAATTTTTCTTACAGTCCAGTTCTATAACTCATCTGAGTACACGTAAGATTTTATCCATTTTTCAGTAGCTTTCTCTGATGCCAAAAGCAAGACCAAACATCTGTATAATCTTCTCCTTAAAGCCTTTGCAGGCAATTTCTGGCTGCTAAAGTAACAAATAAGCAGCTACTTCTTATGGAAGGCTTATTTAATTTTACTTAACTTGTTATAAGTAACTTAGAATAACTCTACTTTGCAAAGACAGTTAATTTTCCTCATTTAGCATTCCTGAATGCACGCTGACTCTCTGTATGTTTATAGGAAATGGCACTGTGTTGTGAAGTTAAACCTCTTCAGATTGTTCCAATTCATTTGGTTCAACCATTAAAACCGAACTCCCCAACACATCTGGCAATGAGTCAAGTGGAATTAGTGGAATGCCTCTTGAAAGACATGGGAACTGAAAACTCTGGGTTTACCATCAGCAATGTCATGAAGGTAGGAGTTTGAGTTTACAGCACATAAAGCTTTTTTTTTTGTTTTGTTGCTGTTTTATTAGGGCTTGTCTGTCTGTTTTGGAGTGCTTGGTGAATTACTAAAGAGAATTTATGAGCCTCTTGGAGGTGCAACACACAACCTTGTGAGGAAGCAAGATGCCAATAGAGAAAAAAAGAATCACTGGGTCAAAAAGCATTTGGAAAATCCTGTCTGTGTGAAGATTTCGCCTACTTTAGTGAAATAATTGTCTTAGACTCATAACCAAGTCCTTAAAAAACAGGAAAAAGAGAGGCATAATTTTTTTTTTTTCTTTCTTTTCAGTTTGCAACAGGAGCTCTGGAACACAGAGTTTATGAAGTTCGTGATGTAGCGTTGCGGATTATCTTTGATATGTACAGGAAGCATAAGGCTGCTATACTGCAATATCTTCCTCCTGATGATGCAAGCATTCGCAAGACTGTTCTCTATAAAACACTCTTTGATGGATTTACTAAAATAGATGGTAAACTTTCTGAAGCTGAAATTGGGGTACGTAATAAGATTGTAGAACATATGTATCTACTTTAAACATTGCATTCCACTGAACAATGTACTGATTTCACGGCTGTATGAGACATTGAATGACACATGTAGCAGAGTATCTTAAGGTGTGTTGTTAACATCACTTAGTGTAAACAGCTGGTGTTCAGTTTAGTACATATGCTCGCTCTTCCAAATAAACCCTACAAAGAGTACAGAGACAGTACTTCTAAAATAATACACAATCATTTCGGAAAATGCACGTACACTGTTTTATGCTGGCTAGCCCTGGAGGCAATAAGCACAGAGGAAACACCGTGTGTTTCTTTCAGGTTACTACACAGGAATCTGGGAGGAGGGAGGTGTTTTACTGTAACAGACCAATCATTTAACTGAGCAGGATGTTTCTTGTGCTGCATTGACCATTTGTTCTATGCTGATGTGTTTTGCAATCTCTTCTATGTGACAGATGGTTCAAAAACTTTTGTAATTGAAAGAGTGTTTCTTGACAGGCACAGAGAAAGGCAGCAACAGAAGAAGCAGAGAAACAGAAGAAGGAAGAAATAAAAGTTCTGCAAGGTCAGCTGGCAGCTCTAAAGGAGATACAAGCAGAAGTTCAAGCTGGAAAGGTTCGGGTCTTTTGGTTTTGATTTTTTTTTAATCCTTTTTTTCCTTGGGTATCACAGGCTTAGATAATTGACATTAGTGTTGTCTCATTAGAAACTAAAAAAAAAAGGCGGGGGGGGAAGAGGGAGAGACTCTGTGACATGCATTAAATGATTTTCATCCTCAGCAGTCCAACTTAAAATTTGGGGAGTTGTTTTTCCTAACATAGTATAAAATTTGGATTCTTTTTTATAACAGCATTGTCTATCGTATGGTAAATTTGAGAGTGTTTCTACAATTCTAAATGCTTCTGTGTCAGCTAGAGTATAGGAATTGTACTGAGTGTGTCAAGGCCCTCCAGAAGCGTGCTGTACTGCGCTTCCATTAAGTTTTATATCAACCTTAGAAAGGTAGTCAGCTCCCCCAATGCCAGGAATTAGGACTGTTTTCCATCCTCAGAAGATCACTGCCTCAGTACCCGAGAGATATGCTGTAGGACCAGAGGCACAAACGATGTAATGCATTGGCTCTGCTTCTAAGCTTTTAATTCCAGAGAAAAATCAGGATATAATCTGTTCTCTTTCTCCCTGGCAAGCATCACTGTCATTAATCAAATTTCTTACTTAAATTTCTTTGTTTAATAGGAGACAGAATCTGATTTTCAGAAGCCAAAGTATCAAGGTAGGTAATTTCAAATAGTATTAAGAAATGTAGAGATATTTCAAGATGTCTTTGAAACACTGTAGATGCTTAATGGATTATTGAATTATTTCAGTTAAAGACATGCCAGAGTGCTTCAGACTGGCTGAGTCTCAATCTGCCATACAGTTACCATTATGTTCACAAAAGAAAATTTACCATCAGATAACATTAATTTCTCGTAAGAAATGAGTATGTCTTGGCTTGAAACCACCTTAAGATGTCTCCCCAACCTGAGGTAGATCATCTACTACATGTAAAAATAATCACTAAAATATTTTACTGTTGTAGATCACTAAAACAATAGTTTCCCAACTGCCTACAGGTGTGTTGTCTTTCAGTGCTTGTTTACCAATATGGCAATGGTATGCTTCTGTTAGGTTTGTTTGCTATTAAGATCCAGAGAAGCAGTGTTTCTAGGCATTCACAAAAACTAATTAAAATGTGATCTTGGTTTTAATAGTTCTTTTTTACAGGTTACCAGGTAAACGAAAGCCCACAGACTGCAGCAGCAGAGATTCCAGATGATCATTGCTCTGTTGCAAATTACTTGGATAAGTAAGTTACATGAGCAGCTCCTAATCACCTTAAGCAATTAGTATAACCTGCAAGCTAATAATGTTAATAACATTTTTCCAGTAGATCAAAGCTCATACCTTCAGCATTTAAAGAATGAAAAAGAAAATCTTTTCTAACAGATTTGGAATTACCACCAGGCAATCCTAGATGTTGATTTTTTTTTAAGCTCTTGGATAGTGTGACCTTGAACTTGTTTTCTGAGCAGTTGCTTGTGGGATAAGAAATTGCCAGAGTTTAACGCTCAGCTGCCAGTATAAAATAAGGGAAAGATATATTGTAGCTTTCATGTGTATCATAGGATAAGGTCATAGAGAAAGCATTTGAAAGTTCTGGAGCCATGAAAGCCAGTTTCAGTGAGTTGTTCTCAGTGCTTTTGTGGAATTATGTCTTTCTGTATGAACAAATGCTTTATAGTTGTATTTACCATAAATTATATAATAGTATCTGCTCGTGCCCTATCCTAAGGTTAGCACTATACAGGGAAAATAAGGTGTACCAAGATGACAGCTATTTTTCAGAATAGTTTCTAACAGAAGAAACAGGGTTCATCAATTTCACTCTGCGATGTTACTGAAGTTTGTATTTTTTTTCCTAGCTTATGTATTTTTTGTGGTGAAAGGGACAAATCCTTCACAGAGGAAGGATTAGATCTCCATTACTGGAAACACTGCCCTATGTTGACCAGATGTGAGCACTGCAAACAGGTTAGGCATAAACTTTCTAGAGATACTACAAGACATTAACTGTTGTTATTCTGGTTTTAAGGTGCTATAAGATATTTAACGCTAACATAGATGAATTCTGAACACAACCGTGCAATCTTGGGTAGTGCTTTTTGAAAAGTGCAGCAATAATGGCATTAAAATTTCATTTTCCCTTTGTCATTTTGGAAAGTGAGATTTAACTTCCAAAAATCACATAAGCGATTTTTAAAATACTATCCTTATTTACTCAGTACAGTACAAATCTTCTTGGGTACCTCTTGCTCTGTTGCAGGTGGTGGAAATAGCAAGCCTGACAGAGCACTTGTTGACTGACTGTGATAAAAAGGACAGCTTTGGGAAATGTCAACGATGCAGTGAGGCCCTTCCAAAAGATGAGTTGCCCAAACATATTAAGAGCAAGACTTGCAATTGTGAGTAGTTTCGAACAGGAAGGTTGAACTTCAAAAGTCAAGTCAGTCAGACTTTCAAATACTGCGTATCTTTAGCAAGTCAGACCACTTCTATTGAGGTACTGCACTGTGGATTTAGAAATCTAAGTAAATCCTCAGGAGGGGACACTTTTGGAATAAATGCTTGAGTTTCCCAGTGCTTGAAATGCTTCGCTTCTATGAATGCACATGGGGAAGACAAGTGAGGAGAAGAGAAAGCTTCTACCCATCCTTGTGGATTAAGCCCTATCGTTCCTTTGGATATTGTTTCGGTGTAGATGATTAAACACGGGACTTCTTCGAGAGCAGTTAACAGGGTAGGAGCTGGTTTAGCCATGGGGTAGTTCTATGCTCTTTGTTGTGCAAGTTCTCCTCTTGTACTTGAAATTAGCCCGTCTTTGCTGTTCTTATGTTATTTTTCTAATCACTTCAGCTGCCAAACCAGAGAACGTGGCAAACCATTGCCCGTTGTGCCATGACAACTTTCCCCCAGGAGAGGAGGTAAGACTGCCTTCTAGATTGGTCTGATGTTGTTATGTCACCGGCACTGAATTCGTGTCCTCTTCTAACACTGGCTTACCCCCACTGACTTAAGAACTTGCCTGGATTATTGCCAGGGTCTGTAATGGCTACCCCACACTCTGGAGACTGAATTTGAACCTGGGTCTTCTCCCCTCAAAAGTGTCTATGGGAACCACAGGGCTGTAGGCTGTTCGGTGTCAGTCTTTCTCCTCCTGCGTAGGCAGATACACACCTTACAGCTTTCCAAATTCCCAACTACTACCAGATTCTGTGAGTTTGCCTGTCAGCCCTAGGGTTCGGAGTGACATTATGCAGCTTAAAATACTGCAGCAAGACTGAGCACATCCAACAGGGCATCCAGGATTAAGGTGTTGATTTCGGTATAAGAGAAAATTGACGTGAACAAATTGAGCAAAAACTGCTATAATTGTCAAGAGAGTTGAGGTGGCCTCTCTCTACTTTCTACATGCTGTTCCTTGTAAGTGCCTAATACTATGAAATCTCTGACATGGCAGCTCCAAAATATGCTTTCAGCAACTGAAAATATATATTGTTACTGTATAAAAAGGGATTTGTTCAGAAAAATACTTAAAATATCTGTTTCAGTCTTTCATATGAATCAACTAACACTACATTATGATCATATTCAAGTAGTTCTGTGTTTGAGTTAATTTTCTGAAGAAGTCTATCCAGGAGGCAGCCAACAACTCTATACTGAGTATTAGATCCAGTTAAATGTCAATGGCAGATACGTAATCTATGTCACTTTCCCCTTTCAATGGGACGTGACTGTTTAGTAGTGCTTCTGTTGTCCAAGTTTTTTCCAAATCCTTTTTACTTTGCCCAGCATGAGGAGCTCAGAAAATATTGTAACCAAGTCTGAAACATTTGTTGAGAAATGTATGTGGTGTTTGGATTTGGAGATTATTTTTCTTTCTTGCTTCTGCGCAAATTATTCGTGTAAGTAAGAGACTTCAGATAGACTCTAGTTTGAAGAGGCTGTCATGTTTTCTTGTAATAGCAGCTTCTACTCCTTCAGGTTGCTGAATGCTTTAACTATTATCATAACCTTGTAGTTATGCCCACGATTTTTCAGTTTAAAATATGCATAGATGAAAAGATTTTCCATGTTATTCATACATTGTTTTTTCCTGAATTGAACTCCGTTGTTAATTAAGAAAATTTAAAAAACAAAACAAATGTCACATGTTTTTAATTTCTAGCATCTGGCTGGATTTTTTTTGTATTGTGATGCACCTTTTAAGTTATATTTTAAAAAATTATATATTAATTTCTATTCCACTTATTAAGTCATAAGATGTTTATGCTTTTATGAGTGAGCAGATTTAAAATGCTATTGCCATGAAGGCTGTATACAGCTCTCATTTTCCCTATGTTTTAAAAAGTATATGTGCATACATAGTGACTAGATAAAAGATCAGCTAATTTTGCTGGTTTTGTAATACTACTACTTTTTAATTGACTTTAGGCCTGGAAGTCTCACCTAATGGGCAATGATGGCTGTAAAATGAATCAACGGAGGTTATCCACAATAAATAAAACTCTTCTGGTGCAGCCTGGTAAGATACTGTTTTATGATAATGATGATTATGGGTTTTACTATGTTGCCTTTACTTAAGAAAAGTATTTCATCCTTGAAAGCAAGCTGGCTCTTAATTGCTTGTTCAACACGCTTTCTGCATTTGTGTAACCTGACTGATACTTCTGCTAGTATAGACTACAGTATACTTAGGGAGCAAATTCTCAAAACCATTCAATAACGATAATTTCAAAATGAGGACATTAGCTCAGTTGATTGGGGAAACTGGCATATTTGATAATTTGATCAGTTCAGTCTTGTTTCTGCATAACGGCATGACCGTGAGTAGAACAATCAGCGGTGATACTAAACAGTTAACATTCTGGAAAGCTCCTGAACGCTGACACAGAGAACCGAGAGCCTGATTTAGCTTTTAATGTCCAATCAGAGGATGCTAATCTAATCTTAATTACAAGATGAATTGAATAGTTAGTGCTGTGTACTGCTTTTCCTTTTCAATTCAGACCCAGGAGCTAGGCAGAATTTATGATTGTGCAGTTTCTTCACCCGCAAAGAGAAATTGATGCTGATGTCAGGTGGTTTTTTTTAACAGTTGTCTTTATTTATGAAGCACACGCAAAATCCTTTTATTTCCTGAACACAGAAGTTAAACAAACAAGCTATTTTCACTGCCTGCAGCACCAAAACTCTTTTGGCCAGTAACATCCAAAACCTTTCCTCCTTCAGACTTTTTTCAGGATTGTTTAGTCCGCTGCACGTTGAGGTCATTGCTAGAGTTAACCTCCTCTGTCTGACATTTGCTTTGCTCATATCTGCATTTCACAACTACTCCAAGTTCCTGGAAAGAACTGTTGAATTGTCTCTTTTCATCTGTCATAAGTGAATGCGGTTAAACTCAACAGTTTCCAGTTTTGAACTAGACCTACAATTACGTCTGTCTGTCTGTCTTCAGCCTTGCTATTTCTGCTTGCTAATGAGAATGCTAGTTAGTTTGCTGCTGCTTAGAATTTGGAAACATAGTCAGAAGGAACTTAAATCCTGGCTGGGTAAAGCTAAAACTCCAGAGCAATTTCCTAGAGATAGGTAGGGAACCCTGACCATTTAGTCCTACCGCTCCTGGTATGAGACGCACCAGCAACTTCTAGTTGCCAACTTTCAGTTTACCAACTTTTAGTTGCTGGTATCAGTCATTTAGACTTAATGTATCTTGAGAATCAAAATGGCAGATAAAATTCAAGACTGGCAGTAGATGTGCTTGCAATAATGATCTGTATTTTCTCTCCACAGGCAAAATGGGCGGCCAGTATTTAAGGAAACCAGGTCCTTCAGGAGCAAAAGCTCGACCTCCCTCTATAGGAAGCAAGATCCCAACCCCAAGAGGGGGCCCAAATAAAAGCGCTGGCAAAACATACTCAAAGCGATGACAGGACAAGTATTTTTTCCTTTGTCTTAATATCTGGGCATATAGTTGTTAATAGTTATTTAAAAATTGTGGGCAACTCATCATCTTTTCTGTTTGACTACATGAGGCTGTTTATCAGCCTTCAGCAGTACTTGCTCAGTCTGATAACATTTGTGTTACCTGTCTGTGCAGCACTGTGGTTTTCTCCTAGAAATGTGCACGTTAGACATATGCAAATGTTCTGGGACAGATCTAGCCTGCCACGTTCCCTCTATGGCACAAGGAAGGCCGTGCATTGGTCTTTGACTGGTTCCTCATAGTAAGAAATCTCCTCAACGAGCATGGCCACACTGTGGAGCTGCTGTTACAATGAGCAGAGAGGCTGTGCCCTGGTTGTGGGGTTGCTCTGGGGCTGTGGTTCCAACAGTCTGGGTTTGAGATCCAGTAAGGAATTTCCTTAAGATCTAAAAGCCACCGTCATTTGTGTTTTGGCCTTCTTTTGGGGAAGAGCAAGAAACCTACCAAGCAGAAATTGTACTAGACTTTCAGGACAGAGCTGAAAAGCATTTGTTTTGATCTAAGTGTGACACTTGTTTGCAATTACGTATTCTGAAAGCTTGGGAAGTAGTACCTGTATTAGCTAACTTTACCACCTGATCACTTCAATGTAATAATTGCAGAATATATTGCTAATAGTTTTCTGCCAAAATTGACTTTATAATGTGCTGAAAGTAATAGCGTCGATAATTTTTGTTTGTCTTACCATCAGACACTTGTGGTAGACAAATAGGTTGCAAGTTAAACTGTGTGTACTGGTTGGCTGGGAGATATGCCACCTGTGTGTATTTCTGCATTACACCAGTGCACTTACAGAGAACTCATCGTAATTAGACTTGAGGAAACACCATTGAAAATCTGGGTATACAATGAGCAAAATAGGCTTGTTGCAGTCGCACAGGTTCCTTTGGTATGATGATGATGATATCTTAGCAATACCATCGTTCATCTGCTATGATGTGCAGCTAGCACAAGGTGGAACAAAAAATGCACGCACGTATAGAAGGAAATGACCTGTATGATCCTATATAGATAAACTCTTGAACCAATTAATGGGTAAAATAACAGTTCCATAAAGCAAAATTCTTCCTCGTGTGTTTGCTAGAAGGGGAAAAAAACCAAAAAGGAGCAATTGCAACATAGACGAGGAAAGCTATGGGGTTTGTTTTTTCCACTGCAAATCCTATAGTGTGGATTTATGTGTTTCAGTTAGATTTATCTGTTTACAAGTAGGGCCAGACATTGGAAAGCGTTTTCAGGTGTTGACTGCTCAAGCATAATGAAGTAAGTCAAAGAATCGTGCAGTTCTTTGGTGATTAGTTTAGCCACTGTGCCAGGATCTGGTGTATTTTGGTAGGAAGAAAGACACTATTAGTGCATTTACAACAGCTGCCTTTTTCTTCCCTCTATTTGTCATGATAAACTTTGTCAGCTAAAATGGGGCAAATTCATAGCATTTATGAAAGCTTACACGTCCATTTATTTGTGCTAGGCTCTAAAATTCTTAGTTTCTTCATTGGAAATGGGAACTGTACTTTTTTCTAAAACTGACTGGTATCCTTGAACACTTTGTAAGTCAGCTGAGAGCTCTAGTTGAGCCTGCAAGGAAAGGAACTGGATCAGGGCTGTTATAAAATGTTTCCATTCATTTTTAAAACTCTTAGAAACGTTATTTTGACATAACTTTGCTCTCCATTCTAATGCTGGTGTCTGTAATTTTACGAGTTCAAGCATGTTAATAATGTCGAGCGAAATAGATGCCTCTTCCTTGGGTCAGCCGAGCCTCTAGGAGTAGGACAAGCCATGCGCGGGGAGAAGTGGTTTTGCTGTGCAAGCCTGGCCTTTACATGTATTTCAGGTTTGGAGCTTTAAGGCAGTAGAGCACTACCCAAAGTGCTAATCAACACCAAGAATTAGCACCAAATAAAAAAGCTAAAGGGCTGGTTGGATATTGCCATATGACATTCCATTACGTAGGAAGTAACATGAAATAGCTGTTCCGTGCTGCCTCTCTCGCTGTGCGCTAAGTGCCTTATTAGTCCACTTGACAAGAGGATTAAGCTAAACCGCAAGAGTCCCATTTGGTACATAGTAAGAGCGTGTATCGATGGAGCTACTGTAAAAATTAAAGTTGTGCTTTAAAAATCTCACAGTTGATTCTGAAATATATGCCCAAGATATGGCCCCTTAAAGAAAAGAAAAAAATCTTAGTGGGGCCCTGAAAAGCTTCAATTAATAAATTTAGACTTTTTTTCCCTGCTTTAGTGTACTTTCTCTCAGCTCACTTCTAAATCTAGCTCTAATACTGAGTTTCTCTAGTGAGATCTTGATTAAAATAAACATCCATAGGCTACAGCATGTGACCATTTAATAGCTTCAAAGAGAACAAATTCTATTAAGACACAATGTATGAAGCTTTGTACCTAAAGCAACAATCCTAACATTTCTACTTGTAACGTTTAGGCAATTGCTTTCCAGGATAGAATTAATTGGTCCCATGTCAATGTCCACCACAGGTACAAGAATGAGTGATCATGGTAATATAAGTAGAAGTTTTGGGGGTTGGGGTTTTTTGCTACCACAGAGTGAATTTGCGGTATTGTTTTGTATATACAGCACTGATTTTGTAATATGCGGGGTTTATAGTTTGCGTGCAGCCTGTCTACAAGCTTATGAATTTTACAGGTAGATCGGTGCACTTGGATTTTGAAAGTCTTTATATAAATTGTTTCTTTAACTCTTCCAAATATATATATTAATAAATATACATACATTAGGAATATATATATTAATCAAATATATATGTATTTTTATGTCTACTGACACAGGTTCCTGTTTGAGAACCTGATTCCTTATGCAAGCAAAATAACCATTGCTTTTACTCAGAGATTAGCATGTGCAATGGACTGCAGGCTCATGAGCTGTTGCCCAGAGCATTTTTTCCTTTTGGACATAAAACTGTGAGCTTTCCATTGTGCAAGTTTAATGCAAAAATCCTGTTTGCAAAGGTCCTCCGTGTATTTTTGCATTGGCCAATACAGTATGTGTATTGAATTGGTAAATACAGCTCTCCATTGCTCCTCAGCCATGGCTTTTAAACCCAGTCAAGCAAAGTGTACTTAATCTGTTAAATCCTGCATGTAGCAGGATGTATGCTTTCTATTTTATAACATTATGGGACAACCTTTTTAAACATTTTTAAAAAAAACAAAACAAAACCAAAAAAAACCCCAAAAAAGAAAACCAAACACTTGATTTAAAAAAACAAAACAAAAACCAAAAACACCAAACCAACCAAAAAACCTCCAAACCCAAGACCCCACAAACCCTATTAATTATAGTGAGGGTCATATTTCCGAGTGCTGACCGATCTGAATAGCAGAAAAGTTGGGAGCTACGTAAGACACTGTTTCAGACCTTCTCTTTGGAGGCGTTTTCCCTTGGGTAGCTCTCGTTGCTCACGTTTGTGTACCAGGACGCTTTCCTGCTGCTCGGTGCTCAGGCCGCTTCTCTCCCCGTGCGGTTCGTGGGGCTCTGGAGCGAGCGCAGTAACTGCTTTTCTCTTTGCTGCGGCGCGGAGCACAGTAATTACGCCTTAGGGACCCGTGCAATAACTCTCTGCAGCTTTTTCACTGCACGAAGTTGTCACGTAGGAGATTCCTGCCTCCTCCCTGTCCGCACCACCCACCTTACCTACCTAAGGAGCAGGAATTAGGTATGCCCAAGAGGGGCTCAATACAGAGCCTTTTGTCAGACAGCTTTTAAAAGAAAAATGTGTAGGCTTGGGCACACCACATTGCATCTTAGGGCTTTGTAATCTTTTTTTCTTTTTTTTAAATCCAGAATAGCTTTTTAGCAGTATTTTGAAGAAATCAGTGAAGTATTTTAGCGTGCATAACATTCAGTGAGATTGCTGGGTATCTTTAGACTAAAAAAAATGCACTTCTAAAGTGAGGTATAAAGATAATATTAACTACTCAATGGTACAAATTGGAAACAACTCAGAAGTGAGAAAATGGAAACTTTTTTAGGATTTGCAAGGTCCTTCTTTGAGCATAATAGTACCAGCTGTGATTTTTACAGGATGAGCTCACTGGGCTGCTTCCTTTCAGTGAATAAACAACCTGTGTTTTCTGCAGTGGCAAAATAAACACTGGTGTGAAAAACACAGGGAAGCTTATCCCTGTGCGCTGAACTCTCCAGTGAAATGTTCTGGAGAAAAACTGTTGCACAGGTGCAGGTCTGGCTAACAGAAAGAAGTTCTCCAAACTGTTGGACTGGAAAACTGAAATCGGCAATGATGGTACATCGTGATTAAAGAACGAGCAGACTGTCGACCCTATCTCGTGGGCTTTTTTTCTATCTGATCTCTTTTTCCATACTGTACCTGAATGTCAACCGAGTTGTTTTCATCCATCTAAACTGCAGAGACGCCTCAAGAGCAGCCAGTGTCCCTGCGTGCAGGAATTCACCTAACCTCAAGCGACCGCTTGGAGTTCCACTACCCCAAGAGAGCGTTTATATAGATTATGCGGTTCCTAAGTACTGGATAAAAGCAGATAAGGTATTTAAAGCCTAGAGATTTTTATCGCTATAATTTCAAGAGAAAAAGTCACTTATGCTAAACATGTACGTTATTTTTATTGCACTTATTTAATAAAACCCTTTAGCAAGTTGGGCTGGTACCTCTGCATTTTCAAGCTGTTGCAGCAGGAATCTCGGGGCGGGGCGGGGTGACAGCGCGACTGCGGAGGCGCAGCACCTCGGTGTATCCGTGTCGCCCTCTGCGGCCATGCCACCCCTCGGCTTCTGCCTTTAGGGTGGCACTTTCCGTGTCATCGGGCAGAGCCGGTCAAGGGCCGGCTCCTGCTTTTACGCCGGGGGCGAGGAGGGACGGCGGCAGCCGCTGTGCCGGGGCGCGGCGCTGCCGTTCCCTGGCGGCGGCGGGCGCCTCCCCGCGGCAGAGCGGCGGCGGGGCGGGCCCGGGGAGCGCCATGGCGGCGGCGGCGGCCTGGCCTGAGCTGGAGGCGGCGGGACGGGAGCGGCGGCGGGAGCTGTCGCTGCCCGGCGCGGCGGTGGCGGAGCGGGTGGCGGCGGGCGGCGGGCGGCTGCCGGCGGCGCTGCTGGCGCTGCCGCTGCTGCAGTCGCTGGAGCTGAGCGGGTGCGCGGCGCTGCGGGAGCTGGGCCCGGGGTTGGCCGCCGCCCTGCCCGCCCTCCACACGCTGGTGCTGCGGGACAACGCGCTGGGACCCGCCGGGCTGGGCGCGGGGCTGGGCGGGCCGCTGCCGGCCCTCCGCCTCCTCGACCTCTCCGGTAACGGCCTGGAGGCGCTGCCCGCCGCGCTGGGGGGCGCGGGGCCGGCGGCGGAGCCGGCGGCGGAGCCGGCGGGAGCCCCGGCCTTCCCGCAGCTGCGCAGCCTCAACCTGAGCGGGAACCGGCTGCGGGAGCTGGGCCCGGGGCTGGCCCGCGCCGCGCCGCAGCTCCAGGCGCTGCTCCTCTCCGGGAACCGCCTGCGGACGCTGCCCGGCGGCCTCCTGCCCCCCGCCGGGGCCGGGACCGCCCTTCCCGGCGGGCCCTTCCCGCTCCTCAGCCGTCTGGAGGCGGCCGACAACGAGGTGGCGGAGCTGGGCGCCGACATCGCCGCCCTGCCGGCCCTCAAGGTGGGAGAGGAGCCCCCGCCCCCGAGCCGGGTCCCCGCCGCCACCGCTGACCCCGCTGTCTCTTGTCTCTTCCAGAGCCTGGACGTGGCCAACAACCAGCTGCGGGAGCTGCCCGCCGCGCTGGCCGACTGCCCCCGGCTGAAGGAGGCCAACTTCAGGGGCAACCAGCTGAAGGACAAGCGTCTGGAGAAGATGGTCAACGGCTGCCAGACAAAGGCCATCCTGGAATACCTGCGGGCCGGGGGCCGTGGGAAGGGGAAGGCTGACAGCGCCAGAGAGGAGGCCAGGAAGAAGAAGAGGGAGAAGCAGCAGAAGAAGGATGGCGGGGACGGGGAGCAGGATGAGCTGGAGGAGGCGAGCAAGCTGCTGGTGAAGGTTCTGCACGTCTCCGAAAATCCGGCGCCCTTGGTGGTCAAAGCGAGCCTGGGCGTCAAAGATGTTCGACCCTTCATTGTGTGCTGCGTGCTGAAGGGAGTGAACTTGAAGCCGGGAAACGCTCTGAAGAGGTTCCTCTCGGCACAGGTAACTGCTGCAGTCTTGCGTTACCCATTTGCAATGGGAACATTGCTAGCAGAGTTGGAAATGGACCGTTCTAGACTCCTTCCAGCAGATAAGTTTCTGAAACTTAGGGTGAGCTCTTCACCTAGCAGGTGGTGAGGGTACGGCGGGACGGCAGTGCAGCGTGGCCGCTGCCAGCAGCGTCCTGCCTAGTCAGCCTGTAATGAGCAAAACTGGTTTTCATGAAGAACCTAGTAGGAGCTGAGATATTACCACCAGAGGGCAATGAATGCGCAAGCATTTGCGTTGCCTCTGTAACAACAGCTTGTTAGTGCTGTGGAAGCCGTTGAGAACTAATAATAAACCTGTGTCCACGTTAGAAATACCCTGGTTTGACTCCAGGTTCCCTAATTTGAGCTAAAATGTCTTGCACGCCTCACCTTCCAACCGAGGTATCGTAACCACAGGCTTTCTCCTGGCATACTGCTTGCCTGTCCATTAGATGGCAGGTGTTAGCTTCTTTCAGATTATGAGACTCGCATATTTGTGATTGTTTTCTGATTTAAAACTGTTTATCTCCCAGTTGAGAAACACATCGGATAACATTACTTCGCAGGTGAAGAGAAGCACTCCATTTATTGCAAAAGGGTTACTTAACTAGCCGATAATGCTACAGACACTGAATGTAGAAGAATCTGAATCCTAGGAGGAATAAATCACATTGGTATTTTTGTTATATTTTGATGGCGTTCTTTGTTTTAGACTAAACTGCATGAAGACATCTGTGAAAAGCGGACAGCAGCCACAATCGCCACCCACGACTTGCAGTTGATCAAAGGTCCTTTGATATACGATGTTCAGCCTCCTGATGAACTGAAGGTAGGGCCAGTGGCATCGCTGGGCCTTTCCATTTTTTTTTCCTTTTGTTTTCTGTAACTCTATAGAATGGAAAGAATTTTTTTTCTTACCCCGTAGATCCTAGAAAACTAACTCCAGAACTGTAATTTAGGAGCTGTGCTAAGTTTCTTGCTGTGCTGCTGTAACGAAGCCTGCTTGAACAAGCCTCACAGAGGTACCTAGTGTTACCCCAGGACCAGTTGAGTGCTTCTGTCTGAGCACTTCATTACGGAAAGCAGACGTAGAGGGGTTTTTTCTCTACAAACATTCTGATCTTGCTTAATGTGTGCCTCTGCTTAGGGTGACTGAGGTATTGGTGTTTCAGTGTTGATCCTTTCTCCTGTCTTAATGTTCCCTGGAGGTGCGTATGTGTTAGGATGTGCCTGGAGTGTCATACAGCAAGGCAGGTGCTCATTCGTGCGAGTGCACCTCGAATGGCAGCAGCCTTCAAGGTAACCTAATTAAAATCAGCTCAGGTTCTGTTGATTTATCCAGTCTTGAGTTGTTTATGTTGTTGCTTTCAAAGAAGAGGAGGGGGCAAAAAAAAAAGCTTGCAGTACATTTGTGTGACAAGCTCTTAGACTGTACTTGTAACTTCAGAATATAAAAATAATACTTCAACTTTGTCATCTGTACTTATTTAAGCCTGTTTCAGCGTGTCCGTTAGTATCCTGCCTCCGGAACCCATCTGGCTGAAGGACCGAACAGTCAGGATACTCTGATTCTTTGGGGCTGACCCAAAGTTTTTGTTGCTTTCTGCTCTCTAGACACCTTGTGTTTGTGACTGTTCTGTGCACGTGGCCTGGTCCTCAGGAATGAATTTGTTTTCCTGATGGCTTACAGAGCCTTTCCTTCATGGCTTCTGTTACGAGACAGCAGGCTTTCATGTTACTCAGTAAGGAATGAGTGAAGGAACTGGCTAAGAAATCTGTCCATGCCTGGTTTAGTACTAGCGAATGTGCCTGTTTTTCAAGTGGGTGTTGTAGCTCACACGAAGGTTTAAACTCGGTGTGATCATAGTAGTCCCTGTTAAATAGGTATTTCCATACTGAGGAAGGTGTCAGGAATGACGGCATACAGAAGTGTGGTTTTAATTATTGAATTGCTTACAGGAGAGTTTTAATAACCCCGGTGTTTGAGTCACTCTTAGATTCGAATGTTCGTTTCCTTGTATGGTGCAGATAACGCCCCTGGGTCGAAAGGAGATCAAGGCAAAGGATCTTCTCCGTCAGCTGCAGTTAGAAGCTGAGGAGCAGAGGAAACAGAAGAAGCGTCAGAATGTTTCTGGATTGCACAAGTCAGTATACTGATCTCTTGCTGGTTTTTCTTCAGGTGAATTTTGGTAACATATACTCATACTGGAAAAAGAGCACTGAAGAAAGTGCGTTCGAATGTATTGTGAAGCATGTTGTGTAATGGTGATGGGGCTAACAAACCCAGCACGAGCTTTTACGAGTTGAGGTGAAAACCACTGAGCTGAATTTATGCATAAAGAGTAACTTGGAATGAAACAAGGATGATGAGTGCCTTCCGTTATTTCTAGCTGCATCAAGAGTAAATTGTTGTCTTAGGAATTCTTAGAGGTGACAAATATATTTAGAATAGCGAATAGAAGGGAAAGAAACGAAGTGTATGTCAGGCACGTTCAGTAAACTAAGCAAATCAGAGGTGCGGTAAATCTGCATGTAGTAACAGATGAACTATAAAGCAGAGCGTGGCACTACCCTGTTCTGTTTACTGCTCATGTGGAGAGCACCACCCGTATCCATCGTTCATACAGCTTGGGGAAATTTGCCAGGTATGTGATGGGAGAACTGTGTATCGCCATAGTAAGTAAGAGGGAAAATTAAGTAAGCTGTCTGGAAGAGTCAGACAGCGGACTCTGATTTTCCTGTTTGAGCAGTGGGATCTCTGACAGGACTAGAAGCATGTCTACCTACTTTCGCAGCATGGATATTAAAATGTGAGTTGCTTTATAGTTCTTGCCCATCACTTCCTGTAGCCAGTGGCTTTCCTCAGCTGCATCACCATGATACTGTTTTTGCTCTGGTTTTGCTACATGAGGAACACACTCCTTCATTTTTGTCACTATTTTCTGCCATTGTGTCCAGCTGCTGTTTCAGTTGCTCACTTTTTGCTTCTTTGTTTTTCTTGGCAGATATCTCCAGTTATTGGATGGCAAAGATAACTATCCGTGTCTTGTGGATGCTGAAGGCGTTGTGATTTCTTTCCCACCAATAACCAATAGTGAGAAAACAAAGGTACTGTCTGTTAGTAGAAATACATTAATCGCAATTAAATGGTGTTTCTTTCTACTGAGAGACATTTAACTCCAGATTCAAAGATACGCGCAGTTCTGTGAAACTTGCAATTGCATTCCAAATATAGATCTTCAAAACCTGAATCTTCTCTGCTAGACTGTCAGATTGAGCTGGATCTTGGAGTTCTATTTTTCACCTTTGTAAATCTGTAAAGCTCTGGCAAGCTGTTCCAAAGAGGAGGCTTTTCTGAAGGGCGAGAATATGGTTTTTGACTTGTAAAGAAAGGCAGTACTTTGCCTCCAGTGGAATTAAATGAAAGCCTTTCATTCAGTTTGGGTATTGACACGTTGCCAAGTGACTGTGGGTGAGTATGCTGGGATTCCTTACTTGCTTTACCTGTGAAATTCTTACAGATTAGAAAAGACACCCGTGATCTATTTCTGGAAGTAACAAGCGATACCAGTTTACAGATATGCAAAGATGTCATGGATACACTAATTCTGGTAAGTTGTTCAGTAAAATAATCCTGTCTGCTCTTGGTGTGCTTCTTAACAAAATGTTTAATTGCTCGCATGTATTGAGAAGAATACAGAAGGTGATTTTTATTTTAGTAGTGTCATTATTCACTCTCCTTCACTTACTTTCCCATTCTTGCTGTATCACAAAAGGTTTTTATATTCTTGTGTCCCAACTAACTTGCAGATCTCAAAACTCACCAGGGTAAATGTTGTGTTACCGCAATTGGAAATTTATGGTTTGACTTTGAACACCCTCCCCTTATTAGTGAACTTATGGCTTTGATTGCTGCCAATAAATTCTTTTAGGGAGATTTTTCACCTCAGTGCGCCTGACAATTAGCTTGCTAGGTTCTATCATTATTACAGAATTATCTTTCAGATACTGTATTAGCAGCAGGACAGTCTCATTAAATGCCATTCAACATGCTTTCTTTTAATTAAAGCTTTCTTATTGAAAGGGGTAGAACTTGGTATATGGTGAGTACAGGATAGTGTGCTGTTAAATATTTTGCAAGATAAGTGTATGTTTTCTTGCCCAGTTAACATAACCTTTAGAACACACTGGTGAAGGCTAACTGATTTGTGTAGTTGACACAAAGTGGTAACAGGGACAATTTCAAATGGACTGAAAGCAAACTCGTCAGTGGTGATCCTACAGCAGGCTCTTTTTCTTAGAATCCAGTGCTTTGACAAAGCCCGAGTTCTGTGTTAAACGCAAAAAATTAAACTGTGCAGAGGGATTGAGACCTCCTGGAGAGCACAGGAGTGGTAACATCAAAAGCCCTTTTGGTTTCCTGGAAGACTCTAACCCACTGAAGAATGGTTTCATGCCGACCTTCCTCCAGAGGCTGGCCACATCCACACCTTGGAAGCAACTTGGAGTTGCTCTGACAACTTAGCCGCAGAATTAATCTTGTTTTCTGTATTTTGCTTTTAACAGAAAATTGCAGAACTGAACAGATTTACCTTGGAAAATAAGGAAGACTCAGGCTCGGATAACGAATCTGATGCTCTTTGTGGACCAGTGAATTTGAACCCTAGCCAAAACGTACAGCCAACGAATCTTCCGCTGGTAGTGGAGCAGGTTCGAGTGGTGGACACAGATGGAAACTTGAAAGTGCTTTACCCTTCAAAAACTGACCTAACAACAGTTTCCTCTCTTCTGACTGTAATGCGTTAGCAGCTATCAAAGCTAAGAAAATGATTCAATTTTTTTTTTTTTTTCCATTTTCAACAATGCAACTTGTACGCAGTGAAGTGGTTTGGTTTTTATTTTTTTTAAGAAAAGACGCGGTGCATCCTGCCTGGGTATGTAAAAACTTCAAAGTTTGATCAAGCTACAGCAAGGTGTATTGCATTCTTTCAGCCTTAATAGAAAGTCATCAGTATTCTGACTAGGTAGAGGTAACAGCATCTTCAAATGCAAACTTAAAGGCAGAGAAGGTATTGGAAGTCAGAATGCATTAACTGGTAGAGGAAAGTCATTATGACATCTTAGTGTTTATAAAGTGAGCGCAGTCCTGTTTTCCTGCAAGATCACTATTTCTTCCTGCTGTGTTTCAGCTGGATTATTATTTTGGCAGCTAAACTGAGAAATCCAGTAGGTGACAGCATTGAAACTAAGTGACGTGCTACGTACCAATACTGAAGGCAGAATGCAAAACTACTTTGCTAACATCTCATTCTGCATAATTTTATTTTTTTATCTGGAGTAATGGTGAGAATTTAATTGCTGTCAGAACTTGAGGAATGAGTTTTAAAGTGATCATTTTTGTATTCAGGCGTTAACACAGCTTCCATTTTTAAGTGAAGTCAGTTGAATTGACTGCAGGGGTTTGTGCGTTCCAGTGCATTTTAGAGCCGTCATCCGTCCTTGCAGAAATACCAGTTGTGGTGACCTTGTTGTGTACCAGTTGAGTTACTGTTGATCGAGCACTGAATTTATTCTTGTTCATGAAGTTCAGTTCCATGCAGAGGGCTAATGCTGCCTTACATCTACACTGCTAAAGCTCCCTGTCTCCCCAGAACACAAGCACTCTTGCCCAGCGTGACCCTCCTGGAGCTTTCTGTCACGCTCCCACATGAAGAGTGTTGGGGACACCTTCCAAAATACAAGCAGTTCGAGTGGTTCTAATTTTTTGCAGCCTGTGGGTGACTTTTACATCCAGGCTACTACCTGTATGAATGCAAACCTCTCCATAAGCTAGGGTGACCTACTGATCGACTTTTTTTTGTTAAAAATTCTATGGAGCTGTAACTGAACTTCCAGATACCGTGTCAAACACGTCCACTTGTTGGGACTTGCATATTGAATGGAAAAATAAAACAGTTCTTGCCGTCATATGTCACTGTCACTTGTTTTGGCATTGGTGAATTTTCCAGTCACGCAGCCATACAAACTTGCCAAAGCAGTGATTGTGTACTGCAAAAATGGTAACAACGCTTTCTAGCTACTTGTAGCCAAGAAGTCCTTAGTAGTGCTTCAGGCTTCCCTGTGAAGTCAAATGTTTCTACAGACCAATGATTTACAGTGAATTGTGCTGTGAGTTGGTTGAAACAATTGAATTAGATATTCCCACAGCACTTGATTTCAGTAAAATGAGTTTAATTTGTTAGTAAGTCGCCATCTGAAAAACAAGGAACAGAAGCCTGAAGTTGGTGACGTATTCTGACGCAGCCATCAGGGCTGCTTTTCAGGTGTTAAAAGATGCTGCCTTGCGGGACTCTTCCTCCTTGCCTTAGCACTGGTAGGCGATGAAGTAGACGTGTCGATGCTGTAGAGCGATGGGACCTTGACGCCTTTCTGTTTCAGCATCTGATGGAACTCTGTCCGTTCGTTAATTATTTTCTGAAAATTAGGGATGTGTAAAGGGGTGGAAAGCATTAGGCAGACAGCAGTATTGCAAAGTGTTCTCTTACCTCATCAGCCCCTTGCCAGCTGCTGGAAGCAGAGTTCGAAAGAGCCACATACCTGCATTGCCTCCAGCACCTCCTCATCTGTCAGCTCTGCCTGGGGAGGCTTGCTGCCTGCCGTACTGAACGTAGCCTGAATTATTTTGCTTCGGTATCTTTCAAACTTTTGATAAAAGACAAAAGAAGTAGGTGTGTTTAGTCTTTTTACACAATCCTTTGGCATTTTCATGGATTTACAGAGACTACACTGTCAGACTTGGACAAAATGCTAGTGAATGATGAAATGGAAGGTCCGTTTATGTGAAATGACAGGCAGTTTGACGGGGCTTCACTGCAGGTACTGTGATAATGATGTGTTTCTGGGTGAACTGAGTCCCTTTCCCAGGTATTGGGCTCTATGCTTGCTACCAGGCACGTATGTCTGCAGGAAATGGCTTTAAGGTGATACCTGTTACTTTGAGTAACAGAGTAAAATGAGGAAGGATATTAGAAATCTGGTAATGTAACTGTTGTGAACCTGAGTTTCTCAAGGGCTTCTGGTATTTAGGGCCTGTTTGCTTTGTCAGTGACATAAGAGCTGCATGCTAAAAAGCTAGGAAGCAAATGGACTGAGTTTCCTGCTCCTCTGGCCCCGTGGCTGCAAAGGGAAGCCAGGCCCTGAGAGCAAAGGACTGCAGTGCCCTGGTGCATCTCCCAGTGTGCTTCTGCCCAAGAATGTCTCTATACTTTCGGATTCTCTGCTTGAAGTGGTTGAAGCGTCTCCCGAGAGGGAGGTAGGAGTCTGAAGTGAAGGAGGCTACACTTACCCTGCTGGTGAGGCATTCGAGTGCCACTCTAGTTTGCAGCTCCCTGTGCTGCAGGGTCTCGGCTTGGCTCTGGATCGCCTCTTGGGCCCGTTGCTGCTTGTGGATGTGGTGTTGGCTGGTCAGAACATCTGCCTGTAGCTGGCTGACTGTCCTCTGTAACTCACTGATCAGCTTGTTCTGCTCAGCCAGTTTGGCTTCTTGCTCTGTCACAACCTGAGGAGATACATAAATCAAGCCATTCTGGCGAGGAAGAATGTGAGCAGGCTTGGCCGCGTCTTCCCAGTATCTGGTCCAAACGCTTCTTGTATTTCCTGGGCAGAGTCTACAGACTAACAGCCTTGCCAGTACTGGTAAACATTATTACTTGGCGTTTTCTCTAAAACTCCTGGATTGAATAGGTTTGGGTTTTTTTCATGTGGGAAACTCCCCCAAATCGAAACCAAGCACAACTAAGCAGCTAATAGAAGAATTTTCTACAGCGGCTTTGCAGCAAATTTACCTGTTGAAGACTGCAGTTTTCCTTCTCTATTGCCACCATCATTTCTGCGCGTTTCTGTTCTTCTCTCAGACTGCAAAACTTAAGAGAAAATATTTTACGCTTCAGTTTTGCAGTTCACAAGTGCACCTCCCGTCTGCAGAAGGGAACTGTTGCATAAAGCCCAAATTCCCCGGTGCCAGCTCTCCTGACACCGATGGCCACCGTGCTCTCGTGGCGGTACCTTGGTAGACATGGCTTGTAACTGATTTTCTTGCTCTCTGAGCTTCTTTTGGAGCATTTCCTTTTCAGATTTGGTTCTCCGAAGCTGGGATTCTTGGATCTCCAGTTGTCTTTGCAAGGAAGAGATGGCACCTGTAAAGTTGGAGTACTAGTGTTAAGCAAACCGAATCCCTGCCAGAAGCTTCCTGGCTCCTTTTCTCAGGTAGGCACAAGCCGAGCTGCTGTTGTAACCATCCGGGTATGGACCGTGCGTGGAGTTCGTGCTGCAGCCACAGCGACGCTGCTTGATAATGCATTTTGTAGTACTTTGCTGTGATATATATTAAACTTAACTAACTTAATTGTGCGAGGTAGGAGCTAGTCTGAGGACTAGTAGAACCAGTTATGAAGCGCTGAGGTGCTAGTGGACGCCCCAAATGCCGCTCAGGGCTTTCCCTGCAGGGTTTTCTCTCAGTTTGAAGGGGAGAGGGAAAGTGGTTTCAAAACAAGTGGCATTTCGGCCGGTTTTTTCTGGCTAAAAGGAGCAGAACGGCAGGAGGATGAACTCGGTAGCTAGGATAACGGGTGTGTTTTCGGGCGCCTTCCCTAGGTACCTGTGGCCATGTTGTAGTCATCCTTTGCCTTCTGCAGCTCCTCGCGGAGCTCTCGGCCGGCGTTCTGCCCCTCAGTCAGCCTCGCTCCCCGCGGGACCCCGCCAGCACCGGCACCGCTGGCAGCCCCGCCGGGGGCCGCTCCGCCCCGGCTCGCTCCTTCCATGGCCGCGCCGCAGAGAGGGGCGAGGGCTCCCGTGGAGGAGAGCGCTGGGGTGGGAGGTGGCGGTGTCCGACCCCGCCGCCCGGGAAGGCGGTTCCTCCCCTCTGCCGGCGCTGGGTGCGCGCCGCCGGGGCAGGGCCGCAACCGGTTGCCAGGCAACGGCGGCGGGGCCGCGACTTCCGCTTCCGGGGCGAGCTGGGGCGGGGCGGGCCGTGCCGCCGCCATGGGGCGGAAGAAGAAGACGCTGCACGACTACGCGGCCGAGTTCTCGGAGCTGGCGGTGAAGCGGCACCTCCTGGAGCGCGGCGCCGCCGGGGAGGCGGCGGTGGTGGAGACGCTGTACTGCACCTCCTGCCAGCTGCCCATGCGGGTCCGCCGCGACCGCATCCTCGAGCACCTCTCCTCCGGCCGCCACTACCGCAACCGCCGCCTCCTCCGCCAGCACGGCCTGCGCGCCCCGCTGCTCCTGTGAGTGCCCGGCCCGGCCGCTCCCTGCCCGGAGCCCGCCGGTTTGGCTCCCCGTGTCGGAGCAGGTTGGAACCGCGGGGCCTCCGCCCCTCGCTCGGCGAGGGAGAGCGGCGGCGGCGGCGGCTCACCCCAACCCCTCTGTCTCGCCCAGCTCTGCAGGTCCAGACGTCGGCCCCGGCCTGCCCCTGCAGCTCGACGCGCCCTCCCTGCTCTCCCAGCCCTCCTTCATCCTCGCCGGCACCAGCGCCGTCGTCCCCTCTCCGCCCTCCTACCACAAGCCGCTGGTTCCCCACCACCCCGTCGCCGCCAGCTCCCCGGCGAGCGTGGCTGTACCCAGGGAAGACTCGACGCCCTCCACCTCCGCCAGCCACCCCTCAGCACCTGCTGCCTTCCACATGAGGATCGCGCCCGCCCCACCAAAGCAGGCCGGCCAAAGAGGGGCTGCGCTTGAGGCCTCTGACGGCCCAGCACCCACCGTACGGCATGGCAGCAGCCTCGGCCTCGCTGTCTTCGGCGTAGGGCTTGTTAATAAAGCCTTGTTTCAAACCCTGATGGAGGAAAACGGCTGCTGCTTGCTTTATGTTGTGGAGGATCAGCTGGAGGAGGTGGAGCGTGCCTTCGGCACCGAGTTCCTGGCTGGCACCAGGGTGCTGCGGCAGCAGGACGCCGATATCGCGCTCAACGATCAGCGGTACTGTCCACCACTAACTCCCCTGCGTGCTTCTTCCCTGCCGCGAGGCTTGGGATGAGTGTCTCTGCGCGAGGCTTGCTTCCCTTCTCTGGAAAATGCTGCTGTGCCGTAGTGGACCCAGACTGTGCTTGTCTGGCCCCACGTATGGGAACAGAGTGAGACTTGAGGGGCTGTTACAGGCTAAGCCTTACGTAGTATGTCATAGATGCTTCAGAAGTCCCTGAGAAGCTTAGCTTGACTCACATGCCCGGAATTGATGGAAACTTGGAGGCGTTTAGGTGCAGGCAGCCTAGTTAAGGAATATCAAAAACACCTTATTTTCCTTTATTCTCATAGGGCAAGAAACAAAACACTTTCATGCTGCTTAGCAGTTTTTCTGTCTCGTAGCAGCTGGCTGACGTGGGTGGCTCTTTTGAAACTGTTTGAGATAAGCGAGGATTGCTGTAAATAGGAAAGATCGTGGCATTTTGCTTTACAGTTGAACTGAACAAGTAACATCTAGTGATGTGGTTACAGTCAGTTCTCAAACCGGTATTTGAAATATCATTGCAAAAGTGAAAGGCAGAGCTTTTAAGAAAGATGGACTTGATATTAGAAACTAAAGAATGATAATAAGCTAAGATGTACCGATTGCTTGTTCAGCAGCTCTAGCGCATAAATACTTTCAATTTCACTATGTGTTAATTAGCAGGGTTTAACTCACTTTCAAAAGACACCTTTAAGAGCCTTTCTCCTTTAAGATGTGGGAAAGACAGTGCAGTTCCATTCTGCCACTTGTGATTTTAACCTATATATGTCACCCCATATTTCATCCTTGCAAGCAGGTACCAAGTTCCTTTTATAACATAACGTGCTTTTCCAGACAAATGGGATTTTATGTCTTTTTTTTTTTTAACTCTTCTTCAAAGTTTAAGGCAGCTGTCATAAAAATAACTAACTGAAAGGAGCTTTTGAGTGTTGTTCATTCTACTAAAAATCCTGTCTTCACAGAAGGTCTTTCTTTTGACTTTTGCAGAGTCTCTGGAGCCATTATTTGCTCGCCACCTGAAGAAGCCTCTGAGATTGTAATAGATGCTTTACGAGCGGGTGAGAAGAACAGCTGCAAATTCAGCTTTTATCTGTAGTCAGTAGCAAACATTGAGGCAGGCCTTGTATGCTTGCTGAACGCTTTAAATGTGAATGCTTTCTTGTTTCAGCAGTGTCCCTTCAGTTGTGCAGACTATCTAATTGCATAATTAAAAAGAAATCCACTGATGATACTGATGTTAATGGCTTAACACCAATGGAGTTTGTACTGTGCTGGTCCCAGTACGGCTGTGCAGAGTGTCTAGTCCTAGAAATCCCACTAGGACTCAAAGGAAAGCTGTCAATCAAAACAGTCACCCTTCTTGGGGTCCGTAACCAGCTAGTAAAACCACAGCTGGAGGCCAAAAGAGAGTTGGTAGCATCAATAAATAAAAAGCCATGCTCCAGTTTCATCAAACATATTTTCTAGACTGTAATGACATCTGTATATTATTGCAAGATAAAAACACTTTATGCAGACTGCGTCTTGCCTTCAGTCCTGTGTTCTGTACCATTTTGCACAGGAAAAGGTGTGTTTTGCGAGAGGCTGCCTAGTTTTGACAGGCAGACGGCGGAAGCTTGCTTTGATGAAGCTGACAGATGTGGAAGACCATTGGTGTGTGGATTCTACAAGTAAGACCAGCATTTTTCTTCTGATTTATACTTGATAAGAAGCGTGTGTCTGAAAGTAGCATTGATTCCTCGGGCTTTCCTGAATTTGTCCTCAAATAAACTTAGTTTCACTGCTTCTTGTTAACGTTGTTCATCTGGGAGTTAATTGGATTGGATTAATTCTTCATGCTTAATGGAGATAAAATCTAGCTGTCATGAGATTAAAATAAATGCTCACTCAAATGGATGCTAGAGGAACTCAAATGATGAAGCTTTCAAGATGTGAAAGCTCCATTTTTTCTAGAATGGCCAGAGGCAGTTGGGGTCCACATTTCTGCAGTCCTTTTGAGGTTTTGCAATTGCTACAGCTAGTTGGAGCTTCAGAGAAGGAAATATTCTGACGGTGCTGTGCCATTCTCTGAGGCAGTTTCTTGGTGTGTGGTTTTAGGTCATTTTGCTCATGTTTTTTCGTGCATGTACAACCATCAGGACAGGCAGATCTGTGATTTTATTAAGTGTGCAGCTACTGAGATTTGCTTTTCACTGCTCTGTTGGAAGGCATTTAGTTTGCAACACTGTTCAGTCTAGTAATGCCATATGACATTAAACTTTGCTCATGTATTAGACTTCTGTACGACACTTCTGCCCATGTGTATTGCACTTTTTTTGGATCTGAGGGTCTCTATTGTTTTTTTCCTATTTGACAACTTTGTTGCAGTAAACTAGAAATAACATTGGAAGAATGCAGTGAATTAGCTATGTTCTTTAAAATAGCAGAAAAAAAGGCTGCTCTTTGAATATATTTCCATAATACTGAAAACTCTTCCATTTTTGTCACTTTTTTGCATTTTCACTGATTTGCCAATTATAGTCTGTACTTACTTAGATGATGTTGATCCTGTGAAACGTAAGTATGTGTGTTAGCAAATACTAGTGAAAGCTTAGAGTAACTCTTCAACAAAAGAACAAGTGACCTTTTGAAGTTCCTTTTAGAGCACCATCTCTGGGGACATATTGACCCCATCCACTACTTAACTTTCCGCTCGAATCAGATTTCCAAGCACTGGAGTCTGCACAGAGCTGTGTTTTACCTCTGACTTCTTTCTAACGCCTTGGGAAGGGATGGTGCGTGAGGATTATTAACCTTGAGGATTGCAAACTATACGGCAATGAAAATTCTGCTTGATGTTAGAATTGCTGGCCTATTTGGTGGGAATAGATTTATCAATCTTTATAAAGTGATATTTCCACTTGTGACCTTATATCTGGACCCTTAAGATTAAATAATTGAAACAGAAGGAAAGTAGATTAACTTTAATTCGCTTCTGCTGTGTTAAACTTGCAGGAATTCAGGGAGCTCTGCTAAAAGCCAAGAATGCTGCTTTCAACTTGTGTTCGGCATTTAACACCATTCCCTGAGTGGTGTAGGTTGTTAGTAAACACATGATCATTTTGTGCTCCTCCACTGAGAATAGATAATTTCCTTGCAAGTAAAACTTACTTGGACGAATATATATGTATTTCATATACACTGATAAGTAATTACACAAAATATTTGCCTTTTCCATTTGAGTGCTACATGTACAGGTCTGATCCCAGCCGCAAGGTTGAACCTCTGCTGAGGTTTTGGTCAACACTCAACTGAATATAAACTTGTAGGCAGGGCTCTAAGGAGAACTGTGGGTAACTTACTGAAACTTTAAATGCTTTAATTCCCATAGTTTAATTTCTTCATTAGAGTTGTTAGTTTAAGTCTTCACAAGTGCAGGTATTAGGCTCATTTGCAAGAAGCACAATTCATACATAATAAGTGTGGCTGAACTTAGGAAGCTGTATCTGTCTGGTGAGGTTCGTGTCGCACGCTTGCCACTGTCTGCCATCGAGTCAGCCTCGTGCACTGCAGCCGTAATGGTGGCCCGGGTGACCTCCTCCTCCTCTTCCAAATCCTATACCGCAGTTCTTCTTTCTCTTTGAAGGCGTTTTGACCCAGCGCTGCAGTTCTTGTACAAGAAAATCCGCGACAGCCGGGCACTGGGGAGGATCCACCGGATATCGACGATTAGCAGCATATATCCAGCAGCATCTCTGAGCTTCCTAAAAACATCAGGTACTGAGCAGCTTTCTTCTGAAAAGTTTGTTCTCAAAGGACTGGAAATATATCTCTCCCCGTGTTCTGGTGGAAAGTCCCCTATGTTTGCATAGCCTTAAGATGCATGGGTTTTATTTTGAGGAGCATTTTCTTTACCAATCTTTATTTTTGTTGCATTTTTCTGTTTGCTTTTAGTATTAGTTTCTTTGATGTAGAGGGCTTTTTATATCAATCTCAGTGCAGTTCAGAAATGTACGTTGGCTGTAGGTTTCGGACATGGAGACCTTAATGCCCAGTGTTGCTTCTTGCAGGTGGAATTTTTTATAACGCTGCTGTGCACGACATAGATATTGTCAGTTTGTTGTTGGGAGAGAGTGCACCAGATACAATATTTTCACTGGGGCATGCATTCTGTGCAGGTAAGAATAAATCTTTTGATAGTTTATTGTGTACCTCTGGACTTCAGTACTAAAATTGGGAACAAAGAGTGTACAAGAGCACGGTAGCAGTGACGTAATTGTTCCATCGTAGAACAGTTGACAAAATAGTCTAGTGAAGTAGAAGGCAAGTTTCTCAAGAAGTTGTTGTAGACAGGGTATTTAGCCATGATTTCTGAATTTTGCCGATTCCCTGCTCATGTGAAGCGGTTGCTGTACAGGTATCACTGAACTCTGCTCTGTGTGGCAACTGAGGGATATCAAGTTTGCCATTTGAAGACCAGAGTGCAGAAAATAATGAGCCAAGCTTTGTGCTTACGAGAATGTCAGTGCAGTCTTTTTCAGTTCGTTGCTTTCTCTGATTTCTCTGGCACTTTCCTGTTGATCTCAGCACAGTTAAAGATGTGAATTTACCGTGGATTGTGTCAAGCTGACAGGTGCGCTCTGGGTTACCAGAATAATTTAAACTAACCATAAAACTGGAAGCTCCCATTTTTTAAATGGAAATGCAAAGTTTTAATTACCTTAATTGCAGCTGCCGCCAACCTTGACTGGCTGTTGTTAGAAGGTGTAGTATGCAATGTTATAATCTATGGTAAAGCATTGAAATGCAACAAACAAAATGCCCCAGGGAGGATTTTCTACCATCTGCCTCGTTCTAGCTACGTGCTGGAAGTTGCCTGATCTTGGTTGTAATAAGCTGCAAAGGCAAATGGGTTTGGAAGAAGAAGTGGAAGCCTTCTTTAGGGAGAGCCACGGGCTGGAAAGGTGGAGTTCAGGCCCAGGGGCTGTGTGTTTCTGCAGAGCTTGTTGTTCTCCATCAGAAGTGCAGATAAAGGTAAACCAGCTGGTGTACGTTGCAGAAAGTGCTTTGCTGTCCCCGTTGCTTCCTGTTTGAAGGTATTGTAGAGCCAGTGTCGCCTCCTAAAGGAAGAAGAGCACTTCGTAGTCGTAGTACTTGCTGGTTTGCTGTTCCTGGTGTGAGCGAGTGCCTTTTTTGTCACTCAGATATGGCCTACTTGAAGGATGCAGACACTGTAGCGGTCAGCATGAAATTTCCTAGCGGAGCAATTGTTACTTTGGACATCAGTCAGCACTGCACTAAAAGCTGTGATCAGAGACTAGAGGTGCGTTCTTACTTTTAAGTCAAGTCTGTCGCGACACCACAGGCTAGCACAAGTCTCACCCTGTATGTGTTCACATGGGGCAATATGTGTTGTGCCCCGTGCCTGTGCCTGCAAGCACGTTTCACAAAACACCTCTGTACCTCGGCAGCAGTGGATTGCTTGTGTTTGTTTAATCCACAATCCGCTTTCTCTTTTGTTACCCGAATTTTGCCTCTGTTTACATGTATTCTATTGGGGTTATAATGCATGCAAACAGACTAGAGCAGGAATTGGTGTTGAGGCTGAAATGTCGTCTCACAGTTCATTTGTTGTTTCTCCAGGGTGTTTTTAGGTCTATGGCAAGCTAAGAGTTAAGGATATTAAAGGGGAAGAAAAGTGTAAACTCAGAGGCAAATTGTTAGTAAATTCCTAAAGTCATGAATTATAACAGGTGCGTGGGCTGGATTTGGGGAGTAATGTCTGTTAAATACTTAACAAAGGAGCTTTGCTCAGGTGGAAAAATAAAAGTGGAGGTATCGCATAAGCGGAAGCCACTGTACTACAACACATACCTGGTATTTTCTGTCGTGTCTGATCCATACAAGGGGGTATGTCAGTTGTAACTCCTAGTTTTAAAAGCTACTTTCTTCTTGGTGGTACAAACCGGGGCTTCTGTAGACTAGCCAGGTGTTTAAGAGCGAACGCATGATAACTTAAAAACATTGCTCTCTTTCCTGTTTGCTGCCTCCCTGCAGGTTCATGGCTCTCAAGGAACGTTACGGGTGGATAACCAGAATCCTCTGGGGATTACAGAGCATGGGACTTCGGTATCCATATATTCACAGACCCAAGCTGATCGCTACAGAGATGCACACAGGGAGCTCTTTCGACACTTTCTGAGAACCCTGAAAGGTAGGACGAAGCTTACATTAACGGCTAGTATCGCTTTGGATTCGCTTTTCAGCGGAAACTTCCCTTGGAAGCTGTTCCAATAGCAATTGCAATTTGGTGTTTGCGTCTGAAACCCCAAAAAGAAATGAGTAGGTGTGAAAACTAGGAATGAGATTCATCATGGTTAAGTTTAAGGCAGTGTTGTGCAGGTGATGAGCGAGCTCACCATAGGTAAACACAGGGTCTCGCGGGCTGGGCCGCTGCCCTGACAAGCAGTGGTGTTCTCAGCGGATGCCTGCAGAGCACAACAGTGCGTGCAGCTTGGGAAAAACATGCGTGGAGTGGTCAGCCTCCGGAGGAGCTGATCGTTCGAGGAAAGTGCAGGCAGCTAACCTTGTTTCAGTAAATGAGAAGGAATGACTCGGCTTTAGGGGGTGAGCTGCTTTTCCCACTTTCAAGTCAGTGAGACGGGAGAGGGATGATGGAGTGTTGATCTGAAACTGTGTTCTGAGAAGAAATGAAAATTGGGAGGGAAAATTACATTGGACCTTACTGGCATTTTTGAAGAAAGCAGCAGTTTATAATGGCAAGGAGACTCTCGTCTAGAGGCCTGGCTGCTCAGAAGCAATAAAAATACTTCTGTTCCGTTGGCTGCACTGACAAAAATACAGGATTTTAGTCACAGAACAGGAAGGAGAGGAGGCTGAAACTTTCTTTTTAAAATCTGAGGCCCCAGGTCTGGGAGCTGAAGAGGGATGCCGTGGTGGGCAGCGATACGCTGAAAGGCAGAGCAGGTGATAATATGGGTTTCATCCAGTGCTTTGTTCCTGTTCCTGCAGGCAAGGAACCCCCCGTGATAACCAAAGAGCAGTTTCTCTGGACGATTCAGGTCGCTGCAGCTGCTGAGCAGTCCTGGAGAAACGGATCTGCTGTTGACTTGCGCAATGAAGCAACAGATTCATCCGTAATCAAGACTGAGATAATGTGATACACGCTGCTGTTTCCTGAGGTGAAGGATAACCGTCGAGCTGTGCTACAGTGAGGTCTTTCCGCCTGGTGATGTCTCCACTGTAACCTTATAGTAAGACTTGCGGTTTTGCCGTTTCTGCCAGGAATGCCCAGAAGACGGAGGCACTTTTGAACCAGAAGTGCTCGGCGCTGAGGCTGCAGATGTTTCTTAACGCGTCAGCCAGAGCCCTCGAGAAATTCTGGGCAGTTTTATCCAGGTGGCTTTTCCTCCTGGAGAGCTCTGCTGGCTGTGGAGCTCTGTTTTCCTGGGAGAAGACTGATGCTCCTCAGGCCGTGGTAGGGTGATGTAGGCCACCACCAGCCGTGATGGGAACGGTGCAAGTGGGTGGTTTTCCTGGCAGCTTTGTAAGTGAGATGACGTAATGCTCCAGAAAAATACAGGAGCATCCGTCTGGTCCATGCTCATTTCCCTTCAGTATATGCAGGAATAGGACTTCTGTGCTGAACTCGCCTCTGGGCCTCCTATTTATTGTTTTGTTTGTTGTTTTTACTGGGTTTTCTAAACCTTTTTGAAAAGAAGTTATGATCTAATTTTCTTGAGAGGTGGGGAAAAGAAATGGAAAAGCAGAGAGGGAGACTTCCAACCATCCTGGCATTAGAGGGATGAGAGACTTCATGGTAAGGCCGTAAATTAAGGCTATTCTGTAGAGGAGCTACGCACCTGGGCATTTCAGTAATAAACACTGCATTGTTAACGGGGTTTTTCAGAATGCAGTCTGTGAATCTGTACAGGGGCCCTGTACAACATCTGTTACCGAGACATGCGGCTGCTGGGTGGGTTGTTCAGCACCCGGGCTGAGCAGTGCCTGCGTTACTGCAGCAGCAGGGTAAATGCAAATGTTGTATGTTAACATTTTAGTAGCGAAATTGAACTAATAATCATGTTCTTTGAGCATAGGAAGGGCATCTGATTGCATATTTTAAAGATGATTTTTTTTACAGTCCAGCAGATCAGCAATATACACCACAGAAAAAGATAGTGCCTTCAACAACAGGCAAGTCTGCTTTTTAAACCAGGTTCTTTGTACCTTTTTATTCTTGTGTTGAGCTTATTGCAGATGTATAGATTTGACTATTCTTGTCTGTTTCTCACACGCCAGTTTTCAAGATAGTTGAAAGCTTTTTTTTTATTGTATTGAAATAATGTTCTTGCCTTGAGTGTTAGTTTATAAATGACACTTCTTGCAGGCTTCTTTAGTTCAATCAATTTCCAGTTCTTACATATGCAATATATATTACTAAAACTAGAAATAGTGGTGACATTTATAACTAAAGACAGTTCTCTCATGGAAATTGTTTTTAACGGTGTAATTTTTCAAACTCCGAAAAGCTATGTCTTAGCGATAAAGATTGCTATCAATTTCATTCTCTATTTTCTAGTCATTTATTGGAAAAAAAAAAAAAAGTTTTACCTACAAAGAAGTAGACATTTGCCTCTCTGTAATCACTATATCAATATATTAATAGCAAGCAGGTTTCTTCTTGTTTTGGTGGGGTTTCAAGGCTGGCTCTGTGCAGGTGTGACTCCTGCGGGATGGGATGTCCGCTTCCTTCAGCGGAGCGCTGGGACCAGAAAGCAGCACTGAGCGTTCAGGGTGGGGTAAGGCTGCCTGCTTAGGGGGAGCAAACTGCTCGCGCGCTCCCCCAAACCGGTAACCCCAGTTGTGGAGGAAAGCTCTCTGCTCCCTCAGCCCCAGGTCTGTAAGGAGCAAAGGGCCTGTTAACGGCCCTTGTGCTTGGGCAGCTGCTCCTGCACGGAAGCTTTGTGGTTGCTTGATGAAGCAAAGCAACTTCAGGCCCTTCGAGGTCTTAGGCTTTAAGGCTTACGCTGGTATAGGAGGACAATTTCTGTACAATATAAACAAGACTTTACTTGCCAGATGTTGTAATTCTCACATGTGCTTTTATTGTGTTACAAAAAAAAAAAAAAAAAGAAACCACAGCTATAAAAATAACACATTTTCCAAAGATAACATTACAAAAAATACCATTCATACCGTGCTTGGAGCGTATCAGTTAATACTGCCCGAAGAAGCCTTAGTTAACATTGAAAACATGAAGGATTGTTTCAAAACCTTTAAAGCATTAAAGTGCTTTAATTAGCCGTTATCTTAGGACGTAGGTTCACATTTCAGCAGCGCCAAAGGAGTCTGGTTCCTAATGGGAGTAGTGTAGAGGGGTGTAATGGCCTCGCGGAGGGTGCGCTCGCACCTGCGGCTCACCCCGGGCGGGAGAGCGGAGCAGAGCCCGTCGCCGGAGGGAGAGGAGGCCACCTCCTGCGCGCCCAAGGCTCGGAGCTGCTGTTGGACACCAAGACGAAGGCGGCGGAGGGAGGACCTGCGCCCCGGGGCTGCTGTTAGAGCACATACGGAGTTCACACTCATTTTCCCCGTGATCCTCCCTTCGAGTGGGGACGGACACCGGCCTGAAAGGAGGAGAAGGCGCATCTCTGAGGCGAGCCCTGAACGTCGTAGCTGGGACTTGAGCTCTTTGGCTCTACTGGTTAGAGGGTCCGGGGCTTTGTCAGGGGTCTCCCAGCTGCTTCCCCAGCCTGGGGGAGATGGGAAATGGTTGCAGTTCTGCCCTCTGGAGGTCTCCATCGCGGAGGTGATGTGGGGAGGAGATGCAGGAGTGGAAAGGTGCCGGGCAGCGTTGTTTCTGCATGGATTCCCTCAGGCTGCCCAAAATCTCGAGTGACCCAAGGTTGAGGGGGCAGATGAAGCAGGTCCCTGCCCGCCCGCCCGCCCTCCAGACAGTGGCAGCCCCTGTGACGTGCCCTTCGGAGACCTGTTGTGGGATGTCACCTTTCCAAACGTGCAGTCACTGGTAGGGGAGGGAGGGAACGCACCTCTTGTGTCCTTGCTTTCCGCTGAGGTTTTTTTTTCTAGCCTGAACCAACAGACAAATCACACCTGGGAAAATATGACCAGGAACAGAAAACAAAACTGGAAAGACCTCACGTGGTCACCTAGTCCATCTCCTTGCTCCAAAGTGGGATCAAATTTACACCTCCTCTGTTCCTGCTCACCAGGCCTACCCTGTCTGCAGAACTCCCCCCATGGGAGCAGGGAGGGATTATCCAGACCTCTGACTCCCCAGGAGGATTCACAGGCTCACCTCCCTCCTCTGCAGTCGCGTGAAAGAGATTCAGAGGGGGGAAAAAAAAAATATTGAATTTTGAATAGATAAGGCTGGAGACATGATTTTCTGCATGTTTACATGCTAGAGCATGAAATTAATTTACTTGACACTATAGTGTCTCAGGAGTAAGTATCAATTTTTATAGCTTACATGAAAATAAATCTTTTTTTTCCCCTTACAGCACAATGAGTATACTGTATGTACATTTGCTTCTGTTTATATACACAAATATTTAATATGACCGCATTGGGAACCAACAAACTTTTCTGCTCTACAGACAACTGGAGGAAATGGGTACTTTTTGGCAGTCTGTCAGGAAAGCAGGTTGCGTCGCTTTGCATCAGTCGCTGGCAGAGGTCGGTACAGAAAAGGGAAGAGGTAAGGGCCAAGTCCTTTTTACAGCGATGCAGGCCTGTCAGTTTTGGACACCGCGGAGGATACAGAGCGGGGGTAGGGACGCAGTAACCAAGGCTGCTCTCGCCAAGAGAAAAGCCTGCCGTCTTCACGCCGCCTCTGTCGGGCGCGGGGATCCTCCGTTAAAGCACAAACCAGCATCAAGCACCAGCAGGTGCCTCCCCTGCCGCCGGCGGGCGGAAAATCTGCACTGCGTCGGGTGAGCTGGCTCGGCCGCCCCCTCTGCCCCTCGGCTCTGCCGAAGCCACCGCGGTTTTCTTGCCGCCTCCGGCGCGGCGCAGCTCGGGGCCGCGCTTTCTTGCCTGGCTCGCAGTTCCCCTCCGGACAACAAAATTACACTTTTCCAGACACCCAAGGCTGAAAATATTTTTCATAGTGGGTTTCATTTCCCACCCCGGTCTCTCGCTGCTGCCTTCTGGAGACCCTCAGTTGATCTCCCCCTCCGTGAATTCTTCCTTTATGGACTGTTTGCGAGATTTGCAGTCCGGGAGGTCAAACCCAAAGTCTGCCCACTCGTCGGCCCCGCCGCGGTTGGGGATGGTGATGGTGTGGCGCACGCGGAAGTGCACGGCCTCCATCACGCGCTGCCGCTGCAGCTCGCCCGAGCTGCCGATGGAGATGGTGGAGGCGTTGCTGCTGGAGCGGATGAGCTGCTGGGCCCCGTAGTCGTGGCTCTGTTTGAGCTCCTGCAGACCTCTCCAGATGATCATCCTGTACTGCTCCGGGATCTTCAGTGCTCCGAGATCCTGGAAGAACAACACCACTGAGGCATGGCCAGCGGAGGCACGACTGTACCGGCGGGAGTGAGCCCCGGACCCCCAAGCTCACGCTTCAGGGGGGGCACAGGGGCACAATGCCCGGGCACCCGGGGGTGGCGGGGCTGGACCTCCCCTGGGTCACAGCACCGAGCCCACGGGTGCATCCCCCACGGGCCATTCCTCATTCGTAACCAACGGCCGGTGACCCAAACACAGCGTTGGAGGTTAGAAGTTCTTTTCTTTCTTTTCTTTTTTTTTTGGGGGGGGGGAAAGTGGGTTCACATCAAACTGATGTGAAGACGGGAGGGAGGGGACCTTTCCCCTTTGGAGGCCGGTTGCAGAGCAGCATGTGAAGCGTCCTCCTGTCTGTTCACCTGGGCGAGGAGCCATCGGCCAGGCTGCCTTCTCCTCCGGTCCTGGACCAGGAGGCTGGAGCGGCGCCTGCCCCTGGGGGCCGGTGCTGCGCACTGACGCCCCGGTGCGGGCGATGGCACAACGCTACGGGCTGTGGTCGTAAAGCCAAACGAGGTCGATAGCCTCAGGACGGGGGGCCCTGCACCAGAACGATCACCGTGGGAGCAGAGAGCTGCCAGAGATCCATGTTAATGCCAAACACAGAGACTCACGTGAGTGTTAACTAGAGCAGACAGCGAGTATGCAATTAGTAATTACAAATGCCGACTCGGACACACAGCTCAGCGATCTGGTACAAGTTTTGGCCATACCAAACCCTTCCTTTGACAGCTTACAGACGGTCACGGAGTTAGTTCAGGAAATGGTCCAAAACCAGGCTAAGGTTACGCAACTGGCCCCAGCTACCAATGAAAAATCATCGTGTCTCCAACCGCGGCACCGCCAAAGCGGGGTCTCGCAGTCGCTGCCGGGCAGAGGACAGCTACTACAAACCGCCCGGGGGCAAAACGGGATCGGGGCAGGAGCTTTGTCTCAGCCAAAACACCAACTCTGGGATTTACAGGGCTTGGTGTGGCTCAAAGGGTTTCAGATTAATTTTCTTCCTTCTTCTCGTTACCCTGATGGGCTGGGGAAGCTCCTGCCTTGGTGCCGCCCTCGATATCGTCACCAAAAGACTGCACTTTAACCGAGAACGGCAGCAGCAGACGCTCCGTGCAAGCTCAGGTGTTTCTAGCATTCCCTCTACTGATTTTCACGCCAGCTTTTGCCTGACCTGGGCTATTTCATTCCAGGGTTCCCTTAATACAAGTGCCCTGGGCTTGACTCCCTTATTTCAGCCTCTTTTGCCTTAAAGATGAACGGGGGAAGAGGTAAGATCGGATTTAAAACTCCCTGAACTGCAGGGGAGGTGTTCCTGCTGGCTCAGTGGGCTTTGGGTTATTTTGCCGAGCGCCTCAGCCAGGTTTTCTGTGTCCGGTGGAAAATCTGCCTGAGGTCTGGGGATCTTTTAGCTCTTTTGTTTTTGACAGTCTGGAAGAACCGGTTGAGACTATTGTGGTTGCTACCAGTGACTGAGCTACTGCTAAATCTGAAGGACCAGAAAGGATGAATAAGTGGAAGGCAGAAATCCTGGGGAACATGTATCCTGTGTGACGGGTTGGTGCACAGTTTTCCCTTTCCTTTAAAACAGTTTTGTCCTTGCTTTTCAGATCAACAGCTGATAGAAACAAGTGGTAAGAACAGATCTTCCCAAAGCATTTACCTCTATGGATAGGTTCTGCAGGTGGTAAATATTCTGTAACCCTTGTGAGGTGAAATAGTCGATGCAGTTTGGACACCCCAATCCTGTTAAAAAACTGCAGAAAAAATTTGGAAAATAAAGTGGCATTAACTTCTCATGAATAAAAGCTGTGCTCGCAACCATCACTGCGGTGGCAAACCGTGTTTCGGGTCACTGAAAAGGCGGGGGGGCCGCGGGGAGCTCCTGCTGCCTCCGGCCGGGGCCACGCTCCGGGCAGGCACGAGGGCAGCGGGAGCTCGCCCTGGGCTGCTCCGGCTGCTCCGGCAGGCTTTTGTCTCCGGCCATTGCCATCCCAAGTGGGACCTCCGTTGCCATTAATGTCAAGGTGAAGCGTGGGACTACGTTCATTCCTAAAACTACAAATTTTTTCCCCTGCTCTTCGCAGGTTGCAGCTGAGTAACTTGCTGGGAATATCCGGAGGGAGAGGGGCGCACGCGAGGCCGGTCTCTGCGATGCGCGGCCTGGGGGGACAGGGGACTGGGCACATGGCCCTGGGCTGCGGCTACGCGCCTCTCCTCAAACTGCACGCACGGCCTCCCTGCTTCGGTGGGCTGTCTGTTGGGACGTCTGTGGCCTTTTTAAAGGCTGAAACGTTAAAAAGCGGCTGCAGACCTGTTAACGCATCCCTGATGGGAATAAGCCGCGTGGGCCGCTTTCCAGACACGGCTGGTAAGGAAGGGGAAGGGGCAAGTTCACAAAGCTACGTGCTGGTCTGGCATGCGGGAAGAGACTCTCGTTCGGATGCACTTAATTTTTACTTAAGCAAGGATGGATTACCCAGAGAGAGGTGTATGAGGGCAATAGAGATGTTTCTAACTGGCGGGTAGCTGGGCTTTGGTTTCTGAGATGAGAAGAATGGTCTATGTGATTTCGTGAGCAGTGATTTCTCAGTGGGGACCAGTGGCCAGTTGACCAGTTGCTAGACAGATGTGAAGGTTAGGCTGAGGGACAACAGCAAGAAACGTCAGAGGACAAGACAGACAGGGCATCGGTCGCCTTCCCTACCTGACGAGGCTGGGGTCGGGGTTGTAGGGTGGAGGGGGGGTGCAGTGTGATCCAGAGACCATGGACTGGGACGAGTGGCCCCCATTCATTTCTCCGTTGGGTTGCATGGGGTGACTGTTTAGCATGCCGGGTCCTAGGCAGCGGCAGTGCCAACACAACAAATAGATCTGTTAGATGTCACCCCACCCGGGACAACCACCCGCTCCCTCGGCAGGGAGCCCGCGGTCTGACGGGCAGGAAGAGCCCCCGCGAGCACGGACCGCAGCCGGCGCTGCCCGCTCTGCGGCGCCCGGCGAGGTGAGGACCTTACCCATGGGCCCCAGGCTGGGCGCGGAGCTGGAGCTGTGCTGCGCTGGCTGCCCGACCAGCTGGTTGACAGAGGGCAGCTTGTTGATTCCTCCGCCGTGAACTTTATTCATGGGTGAAAGGACGGGACCGTAGGAGGAAGGCGTCTGCAGCTGAGTCCTGCTCCGGGAAAGCAAGCGGCCGGTCAGCCTGCAGCGGGTGGGATGGAGTCACCCTGCCCCGACCCCAGAGCTGCCCTCCGGCCCATCGGACCTCCCTGCGGACCGTGGCAGGGAAAAGCTGCTTTGCACCCGTAGTGGCTCTACAGCGGTTGTCAGCCCGTGCTACGTACAAGGTGTCCGGCAGCCGTGCTGTGAGCCAGCGGAGCAGCCCAGGGCTGCTGGAGGGCTCCGCAGCCACGCAGGCAGGGCCAGGGCTGCTCCCACCTCTCCCTGCTCTCAGCGGTACTCACTGCCTCTGCAGGAGCTGCTGCTGCTGCTGCCGGTACGAGTCAACCAGCTGCTGCGGGACCAGCTCCACCAGCTCCAGGCTCTCCTTTATCTTCATCAGGATCTCGAAGTTCTCCCGGCCTCGCACCTGGAGGAGGGAACAAGCCCAGGGCTTTGCTTTGTTCCCATCCCACTTGGCCACCTTCCTCGTGGCCCCTTGTTTCCACCCAGCCACACAAGGTGGAGCGTCACTGGGGCCAGGGACTATTCGGGGCTCCAGGACTCCCTTTGGCTCCTGTTCTCTAGGTCTCCGCTCAGCCCCCGTGCCTGCCACCCTGCAGGAGACCGTGCAACCCCGTCCTGCCCAACATCGCATCCCCAAGGCATTTCTCGCAGAGGGGACAATGCCACCACGGTCCTGAGCCGAGCTCTCAACCTGTGCAGCTCACCGACACTTACAGGCACGTAATACATCTCCTCCTCCCCGTGCCTCCGTTTCTTAATGCCGGCCCCCAGCGCTGGGATGCTCTGAGGGCTCTGCTTGAACGCTGGAAAGGAGGGAGGAAGAGCGTTAGCATGCGGTCCTGCGGAGGGCAGGACACAGCTGGGAGCACCTTGGCTCCCCGCAGGATTTAAGCTCAAGCCATGCAGGATGCTTGCTGTTCCCCTGGGTTCTGGCATCGATGATGTCCCTTTATGAGTAATAATAATGAAGAACAAATATATCTGGACATGAAAGCCCTGCACAAACAGCTTTACGCTCTGGAGGGAAAAGGGAGTGGGTCCTAGTTGTGAGACTTTATATTTAGCGGAGAAAAGTCAAAGCATCATGCTCGGACGTGGATTTGAGCCTGAACAGCTGGAGCGCAGTGATTTTGGGTGCGATGGGAAGGAGCTGAGGCAGAAGCACCGCGTGGCTTTGAGCAGCAAGGGGGTGCAGGTGCTGGCCAGGAGCGTGGGGCTGCGGCAGAGCAGCGGCCGGACCCCCCTCCCTCTCCCGGCAAGGGGACTCACTGCGTTTGTTGGCGTTGCCATTTTTAGCTGCACTCTCGTTCAGGGCTTGCTGCTCTCGGTAATGGTCTTCATCCGCTTTCCGGTCTCTGCCGGGACAGGCACAGATCCGTCCCTCAAACGATCTCCTTCCTAGGACTTGGCCGCTGGGAGGAGAGAGAAGTTGGTGACCCTGTTCCTGCTTGGGAAGTGCATCGCGGCTCAGTCCAGCACATTATGGTCCCGCTCAGAAACCAGACCGGCAAAGTGCCTCCCCGTCCCTCCGTATGAATGGATGGCTCAGGAAGCAAGCGAGCCCCCGGGGTTCTGAGTGCAGGGAGCCCCTCACCGGCAGCCTCCTGGGGAAAGAGGAGCTCCTGGAGCAGAGGAAGGCTCCAGCTGCAGGGCGAGAAGCTGATGCTGGGCTGAGTCCCCAGTCCCGCCGTGCCAGCCCTTTTCTTAGCCACCAGAGAAGAGCCTTTCCCCCGCCACGGGCTGGGGCTGCTGGGGGCTGCCATGTCCCCATCCCTGCAGGGGAGGATTCCCTTCCGAGGGACCCCGGCCCTCCCGCAGCGGGGAGGGACGCCCATCCCTGCTCCCGCAGCCACTCACTCTCTCGTCTCCAGGGTGATGATGATGAGGATGGGCCTCCTGTTCATTCCTCCCACGCAGCTGCTGTTGCACATGAAGTTGTACAGGATGGTGGTGAACTCGGTCCCCACCTGCCCGGGAGGGGAGAGCAGGCGCTGAGCAGGGAGTGACGGGGGGAGGCAGGCTGGGTCCCCCCGGGGGAGTGATGGGGGGAGGCAGGCTGGGCCCCCGTGGCTCCTGGCCCAGGGCTGGCACCTCGGCAGGGCGAGCAGGGCAGCTCCGAGGGGAAGCTTCCCTGGGAGTACCAGGGAAGGGTGGTGTGGGGACAGTCCCAGCTGGGAAGAGGGGACTGTACAAGTATTGTGGGGTCCCTGGGGTCCCACAGGGCTGGATTGGAGATTTCCCTTCGCACCCCACTTCCCAGGAATGGGATGCTCTGGGATGCTTCATAGGGCTGGGAGCTGAGGATGCTCAAACACTGGCCACTGGTGCGGGGAGCAAGAGGGGGTGGCCTTAGGCATGCCAGGGCAAGCAGGACTCCTGCTCAGGACACAAGAGTGCCTCCTCCCAAGCAGCCCAGTCACCAGTAGGTTCACCCTCAGCATGGGCAGAACTCCTGTAGCCCAGACAGAGGCAAGCACTGGTCCTGCCCCCCCCCCTCCCAGGTACCTGCGGGGGCTCGTAGGGCACCATCACGCTCTGCCTTCCCGTCACGGGGTCGTCCACGTACTGGGAGAGGTTGTTGCCTTCCACCCGGATGAGGTGGCTGGCTGGGGCTGACTGGCCTGCAAGGCAATCGTCCGTGTCAGGATGTGGCCGTCCAAAACGCTCGTCCTGGGCACGCAAGGGCTGCAGGGCGGGATGCACCGTCCCCCCAGATGACGGGGCAGCCCCCGGCAGAGCCGGGGGAAGCAGCACTCACCATCATTGAAGTCGCGGCCGAGCTCGTGGTTGGGGCAGCGTTTCACCACCTCGGTGACGTGCTCTGCCTTCTTGTAGACGGGCATGGCCCGGACGATGGTGCCCGGGGGCGGGGGGGTGGACACCTTGATCTGGATGGGACATGTTTTTGCAATCTGACAGTAGAGTTTCTTCAGCAGGGGGGAGTACTGGAAAAGAAGAGACACCCGTCAGGTGAACGTCACCGGGCCTGACGGGACGGCGGATGCTCCTCTGCCTGCCCTTGGCTTCCTCACGGGAGGAGGGAATGCTGCTGTACGTGCAATTAGACTAAACTCTGCCGCGTGCGAAGCTTGCCTCTACCTGAAAACCACCGATTTTTGTGGTGTAAAGCTGTTGCAGTGCAAACGCAGGGCTCCTTCCCTGCTCCGGGGCTTGTGCTGGGCTGCGGCTGACGCTCCCACGTGCACCGCGACCGGCGTTTCTGCTCCCTCGGCTCCTCTCACCCACCCACCCACCTCCTGCTTCCTCAACGCTCCGACTGAAATGTGACCACGGCGGTAAAGCAGCAAATTAAAACAACGACTTGTTATCAAACCAATTACTGCCCGTCGTGTTGCAGCCGCGCTGGAGGGACCGTCCCAGTGCTCCGTGTGCCGGCAGAGGGGATCGCCCCCGCGGTGCCCGGGCTCCCCGGCAGCTCCGTGACGGATCGCAGCGCTGCAAACTGCTATTGCGCAGTCCCGGCGCCTCGTAGGGGAGAGCGACCAAAGGAAATGCAGCCTGCCTTTGTGGTAACTGTTTATTCTCCAGGCTCAATATTTGTTTTTCCCCTGGAAATATGTAAATATGACCAAATTTGCCCACACTACCATCATATCCACTTTCCATATAAACCAGATACAACCACCTACTGGGTCCGGGGCTGGGCGCTATAGGAAGGGTTTCCTAGCTAGCCTAAGTACTCTGGTAAAGCGGGAGCAGCGTTTACAGTGTGAATTAGAGGAAATCTTGCTGAAAAACAGCGTAAACCCTTGTTCATCCATCACTCAGCCCATTTTGGAAACGTTACCCTGCGTAACGCACACAGCTCCTGGCCGAGCCCAGGGCTGGGAGCCCCCAGGGTGCCGACACACCACAGCCCGAGGAAATCGTGCTTAACATCGCGGACAGAATCACAGCTAATTATGCAGGACCTCGGAGTTTAATTCTGACTAGCACGTGTGACACAGACAGGGTTTGTCCTGACCACGACTCGATCCTTTGCAGCTGCTCGCAGTGACAGCGGTGGCTCGCAGGGGACACGCGGCAGGGAGGAGGATGCTCTGCAGGCAGCCGAAGGCAGTGCCCAGATTCACTTGTTAATAAAAAACAGTTTATGACCACCGAAACGCTCCTTGTGAGGGCACAACAGGATTTGCTCGGTTAGGAGCGAGAGGCAACAAGGACCGTGGAGCTGCTCAGCACAGAGGAAGCTCCTGGTGGCCACTGAGGAAGGGAAGGGAAGGGAAGGGGAAAGGGAAAGGGAAAGGGAAAGGGAAAGGGAAAGGGAAAGGAAAGGGAAAGGGAAAGGGAAGGGAAAGGGAAGGGAAGGGGAAGGGGAAGGGAAGGGGAAGGGAAGGGGAAGGGGAAGGGGAAGGGAAGGGGAAGGGAAGGGTGAAGAAAGCAGCGTGCCGGGGATCCAGCCCCGCTCGCAGCCCCCCAGCACGGGTGCGGAGCGTGGCAGAGCCCCTCGGCCACGGCGCCCGTCAGCTCTACTGGGGACAGGGAGCCAGTGCCGGTCCCGTGTCCAGTGCCACCACAAGCGACCGTCTGCAGCACGGCAGGGCTGGCAGCGTGCCGGGCGGGAGGAGGCTGCGCGCCGCTTCCAGAAGAGGGGAGGAAGGCAGAGCCTGTCCTTCACCTTCCAGTAAACGCCTGTGTCAGCTCCCAGGTGTGGGGATGTGCAATTCCCTTCCACCTCGCCAGTGCCATGCTGTTTTCCATCTCACAAAGAATGTGTTTGCTATACAAGAGCCCACCCCTGCCGCACGGAGAGGAGCCGGTCCCTGCATGGCAGGGCATGTTCCCGCTCAAAGTATTTTATCTCATCCCCACAACGTAACGCCCCATGCCAAAAAAATACCGCCGTGCGGAGCGTTTGTGAGGATGTTAAAGCTTGTCCTCAGCCATCCCAATACAGGTGTGCAGAGGCTAGCGAGGCTCCCTGCGCCGCCGCCGTGCTGCGAGCCGCCCGCTCTGCCCTGCCGCTGCCGGGGGGTCCTGAGCCCCCCAGCTGCCCGAAGCTGGGGGGCAGCAGGGCTCGGCAGCGAGCACAGGACTGGTAGGGCGTTAGGGGGCTGACGCGGATGGCTCGGTCCTCATCTTCCCGCTGCCGTGAGCCCCGTCCGGTGCGCCCGCGCAGCAGGCAGGTTTGCAGAAGGGATCCGCGCTTCCCGATCCCGCTGCCCTTTCTGTAGGAGCGGGTCCAGCCGTGGGGTGAGCGAGCCCTCCCTGGCTGTGGAGGTCCCCACTGAGCCTGCCGGGGCTGGATGGGCTCCTGCCACCCCGGGAACTGCTAAAGAGGCAAACGAGATAAACCGTGTTCAGGTGGTATTCCCAGGGAAGTTCAGGGAAGATATAAAGGGGAGAGGCCTCTGCCAAGGTGAACTGCAGCAGCTCTGGCGTTGTGAGGATGTGTTGGAATGATGGTTGGCCGGCAGCAGGTACCGGCTCTCGGGGAGACAAGCCGGTGGGGGACGTGTCCCGGGGGTCAGAGCCTGTTCCGTGCTGGAGAGAGCAGGGGGATGCTGTGGTCGTTAGAGGGTGTGATGGGGAGGTGTAATGTGGAGCCGAACCTGGCAGCAAGAATTAATCCTCAGTATTGGAGGCACGTGGACTTGCCCAGAGGGAGAGGATGTTTAGAAATACCACCTTTCGCTGAAATCCCTGAATTTTGCACTGATACCTGATGATGCTGACTACACCTTGACTCTATGGCCAGGTTAGCTTCCCCGGCGCGATCCTGTGTCCCCAGCAGGGATTGTGGCTAAGCTGGAAGCACGGTCCTGCTTGGAACGCAGTTCCTCCCCTCTGTCCAGCTGGAAGAGGAAGAGCTCGTGTGGCCGTGGCCCACATAACCTGCTCTCCCGCAGCGCGACGGGGGTTCCACACCCTCATCCTGAGGAGAAAACATGGCAAAACAAGGGTTATTTGGAGGGGGGCTCTTCCTTGCCAGGTGTTAAAATACTGACAACTCCTGTCAAAGGATCCTTTCATGTAGACATTCCCGGGCAGTCCTCAACACGCCTGGGAAATATAACTGCTCTGGAAGAGTAGAGGTGCATTATGGCAAGTTCTTTGGTAACAAATTCTCTCATTATACCATGTTATGACATGGATAAATCTCTGTTAAATAGCAGAGCGATTGCCCCGCAGGGAGAAAGGCTGCCGCTCAACACAGGCATGCCTCCACTGATAACCTTATCGTGTCTTAACAGCTCCGGGATTGCCTTCAAAGATCCTTCCACAATAACAAACTATTCTTTTAAGGAACTCCGTGCTGCTAATTCTGGGCAAGAAAAGTCAGGGCTGTGCCCTGTGTGGCCGCGCTCCCGGCTCCTCGCAGCGTGCTGCCATCCTGCAGCCACTGCTGGGGCGAAGCGCTCCCGGTCTGGCAGACCCAGCCTCTTCACGGGCACCGGGCGAAGGAGCATGATGGTTTTAGGATCCCAGGAGGCTCCCAGCTGTGTTTTCAGCCAGGAAGAGTCCATAGGGGAGAGCAAAAGGCACGTCTTGCTCGGGTGCCAAGCAGAGTAGGTGCCTCTGCTCCTACGTGGTCATCTGTATTTGCTAAGGCTCTGCCACATGTGCATCTCTGCGCTACGTAACCTGATGTACTGGTGCTTCACAAGCCGCAGCTGAAGCGTGCGCACCGGACCTGCGGAGAGCACAAAGGCACCGCGCTTTCCTCAAGTGCGAGACGAGACAGTTGCAAATGGAACCCAGGAGATGGAAATGCCGGTGTTTAATCACATCGACTAGTGCAGCCGTCACGCTGCTCGGCACTCTGGCCACGGCCGCGTTTCTGCTGCCTGGACGAGGGGTTCGCTCGTATCCGTGCTGTTCCGCAGTGTTTGGACAAGCTGACCTCTTGAAACCGGCCACGCGTGGCAGCTGGGTCACCGCCGAAGCTCACGCTGCTGCCCACTCGCTGCCGCTCCCGGGCGCGGGAATAGCATGCTTTCCCAGCACCGGTGCCTCAGCGCTCCCAGACCTCAGCCCCGGGATTTCTTTCACACCTACAGAAGAGCCTGGGGACGTTCTGCCCCTGGGCGCCTCCTGCCTTTATATCCAGCTCCTGCTCTGCCCTTTGCATCGTTAGTGTCTGCCTCCCCAGTTACGTGATTACTAAGGCCACCTCTGTTCACGGAAAACGCCGGAGTGTCTGGTTCTGCACGTTTGCAGAATGTCACCTCTGTCACTGTCCCTCCCCTGCTACTGTGACCTGTCCTGCAGCGCAAGTCCTGAGCACTAGGAATAACGGGAAAAGCCAAATTATTTAAGCACTAGCAGTATATCAGCATGAACTTCTGTTTCTCCAGAGACCCCAAAGTGTCTTTAGATGGGGTTTCTTTCACCTCTGCGTTGAAACACGGCTACTTTTTTGGGTGAGATAGAGACCGCGCTGCATTGGTGCTGAACGCAACGGGAAACAACCACACCGGAGCGACAGAGCCCCGTGGTGCAACCGGCCCCAGTGGGCGTTCGCCGGGGTTATCTTGGTACCGCTGCCGCCGTAGCCAAGGAAATACTTTACACATCACAAAATCCACATCGGCTAATGCCTCACAACGATTCGTGGCGACTGATACGGCTGCAGCTGCGGAGCAGCGTTGAAATCAAGACTCGGCATCCACCGCTGCTCGCCCTGAGCACGCACCCGGGATCTGCTCCGGAGGAGGCCGCCGCACTGCTCAGACCCGTAGCTACCTCTCCTGCGCGAGAAGCGAGAGCGGGGAGAGGTGGTTTTCCCCGTGGGCGCCGACAGCCTCCCACAAAAATATAACCTGAATCTTCTGCATGGAAAGACCTCCCAGCAAAGTCCATCTCCCCCCGGCCCTCCCTGGGCAGCAGAACCGCTAGGAGGATGTGTCCCAACAGATTCGGAGCTGATAAAATCTTATTTATCTTCAACTGTTGACACCGAAGCGTCTAGACTTGCCTGCTTCAGGAGGGCTGCAGCCAAGTCCTCCTTTCTCTCTTGAAGGAAATGATTTGCTCAACAATTACTTTTTCCACAAATCCTCCCCCCTCCTCCCTACCAGCCTCCTCCTCCTCTACATTCCAGTCTCCTCATTAGCTCTACTCAAGACGTGTCCAGGACTGCAGTCAATGGATCCCAATAAAGCCACTAGCCTGGCAAGAGAGAGAGAAGAAAAGTGCTGCCTCCGGCTGCTAATTTCCTTGCGCTCCCCAGCAAGCAGCTGCGGAGCTGCATCCTGGGACAGGTTCGGACAGATCGCAGCGGAGAGGTGATAATAATGTGTCTGTCATCTTACTCAGACATGTAGCATCTTGCAAACCGCAAATACCGTTAACCGGCTCGGACGAATCTGTTACGACAGATCCTGGAAGACATGCCGACTACAGAGCTAATTTTTTTTTTCTTTCTAATTTTTTTTAATAACCATTTTTTAATCACCGGCCTATATAACTTCTCACTGAGCTGGAAATTCCTCCCAAAGCCACTTTGTTGCTTATTTACTATGAGCTGGGTTTGAATACGTCCAGTGCATCACTGATGCCGGAGAGGCGAGCATCCGCCGGTGCCGGAGGCACATGGGCACGCCAGCCCGGCAGGCTGGGCACCAGGGATGCTGCCCCAGGGGTGGCTGTAAGGGATGCCCAGGACAGGGGGGGGTCTCAAGGTGCCTGTCAGAGCCCCACTGCTCACCCCGGCCATCGGCGGCTGCAGGGGACCCCTGTCACCCACAGGTTCCCCCAGCCCCGCTCCCACGAGCGCTGGACCACCGGCGACGTCTCGGGACTGGGGCTGGCCCCGCAGCAGACACAGCGCAGAGAGGCTGCGTGCGCTCCAGCCTGCGTTCTTCTACCTTTATTATCGTGCCGTTACTGCTAATTAAAATCCCTTGGTTCACCCCCAAAAGGAGTCCTCTCCCTTCCTTCCCCCCGTGTGCACATCCTTAAAATAACTGCCAACCAGGATCACGGCCGTTCTTAGTCACAGCTCAACCAGCCAGCGCTGGCACACTCGGGGCTTGTTTTATTCTCTTCTGCTAAGTCTGACTCCTTCTGTGCGTCTGGACACTTGGTCCTCCGACCGAGCCAGCGCCGGAGTTCCCCCTCATCTAAAAAGGAAGCTGAAAATCCAGCAATGCGGTTATTCCATGCTGCATTATCAAGATGGGATACGTGGAGCAAGCTGGGAGGGGAGGGAAGCCGAGGCTGAGCTGGGCTTGGGAATCGCTGCTGGAAATGAAATGCAAAAACCAGAGCAGCAAGACCCGGACTCCGGGAGAGACCACCGCCTCTGGCAGCATCCCTGGCAGGCTGTGCCGAGCAGGAGGGAGCTGCCGCTCCTGCGTTCTTACACCCGCTGCCTGGAGTGGGCACAGGCAGGGAATGTGCTTTACCAAGAGCACACCCAGCATGTGTGTGTGTCCCCCTCCTTCAGGTGCTGGAGGTCGGGGCTCCCAGGAAGGCTTTCAGCTGTGCTTCTCCTGGTGTGGGATGCAGCCCCATGGGGTAAAACCCTCTGCTCCCAGCGGTGCGGCAGCAGGCCCCGTGTCTGCTCCCGAAGCGCTGCTGGCTGATCCACTGGGATGCAGCCGCCGTCCTCCCCCCAGGGCTCTGCTGGAGCCAGCGCCCGAGGTCACTACTGGGCCAGGGCATGGAGATGCATTTCCTTCTGCAGCCTATTTATTATCTCAGTTCCTCCAGCGGGTCCCTCAGTCCCCGCCTCCCCTGTGTGTTTCAGATCCCGGCGTAGAGGAGCTGGCCAGAACAACCTCATTTCTCCTGCGTGTCCTCTCCCACCTCCGCAGCAGTCCCTGCAGGAGAGCGTTGCCTTCCCGCTGGAGCAGCAGTTCCCAGTAAGTCGTTCCCTTGACCTGTGCATACCATACACGTTCGAGATAGTGGAGCTGATAACGGGATCGTGTTGGAACATCGCACACTGAATTCCTTTCCCTTTTTTCTTAATTCCATTGTGTCTGGAGCTCCTGGAGCCTCATCCACGCCCTGCGAAAGCTGGTGGAAAGCCTCCAGTGGGCTGGCTCCAATGGGCTTTGGATGCTGAGGTTGCTTTCCTACTTCTGGCACACCAAAACAGTCACGCTCTTCTGCCCAGCTACTCAGATAAAAACAAAGATGTTTATGGCTCACATGCAGAGCGTACAGAGCCATGCCTGTCCCCTGCTCATCTCCAGATCACCGCTGTTGGACAGGTACCTCCCTAAATATGGTAAGGGGCCAAGGAGAGTTTGAAGAGGGGGCTTGTTTTCCATAGGTACTCCTGAAAGTTTTTTCCCTCCTCTTTACAACTGCTTTTACCCCCAACAAACTTCAGACAGCAGCCAGGAAGGGAGAACCTATCTCCTGCCACACCAATTATTTCCATCCTCCTCATTCGGTTAGCGTCAGACAAACCGTTTCAGCTCCCCGCTCCCCCGGTGCCCACGCTCCAGCTGCAAGATCTACGGAGCAACTGGAACCAGTCCGATGTGGCAGTCTCCCACTGGCCAAGCGCTGGGAGGAGGAGGACAGGTTTGCCGTGGGGAACTGCTGGACGGCATCCGTCATAGTGGGAGCATCTCACCTTGGCTTTGAACCTCTCCGGTCTTTCCATCACGGGCTGTTTGCTCCCTGAAGGAGCAGGCAAGACCTCGGACGTGGCCCGGACCCCCCTGTGCCCACACCCGGCTGAGGGGAGCCCCCACCAGCTTAGCTCGGAGGCTTGTCCGTCTCCCCCCAGTGCCGGGGGCTCCGTGCGAGCCCGGGCAGCTGCCCCGCACCGGGGGCTCGAGCCCCCGCATCCTTTTGCAGCCAGGCCACGGGAGGCCAAAGACCCCATTAACGCTTCTGCTGGCTCTGGCGCACGTGATAGCGTTTTCGCGGGGAGGGAGAGCACTGATCTGCCGCAAACCCAACTTGAGAAAAATACTAATTATCTATCAGTTACCAGCTGGCCGGCGTGGCGAGGGGCTGCCTGTGAGAAAACAGCCGAGATCGGCTCGCGGCTCTAGCGTGTATGGGCAGCTCCGGGGAACCGAGAGTCCTGATAGCTTCCAACAAACAGGCGGGCTGCCGGCATGCCCCGTCTTGCAGTGCCGCAGCTCCCGGTCCTCCTCCCAGTCCTGTCAAAGCAGCCTACCAGAGGGGGGCTTCGAACCCACAGGGAAAACCTTATTTTCAGCATCTGGCCATTGCTCTCCGCTGATAAGAAGGCCATTAAAAATGAAAAGGGAGGCGGCGGCAGCCCGGAGGGCTTCCCGCAGCACAGACCGGCGCGGCCGCTTTTGTTTGGAGTTTGTGGCAACGTGTGGTGCTCCAAGCCCAGCCCGGGAGTCGGGCCATCCAACGTCACCCATCCACTGCCCAGCATCCCTCTGCAAGGACAGACCTGGTTCTGGGAATGCAAGTCCCAGACCCCTGTCCCAAGTCTTCGTTCCTTCTCCGTTCACCCATTTCCTAAATTTAGAAATTTTAAGGCTAGAGAGAACAGATGATGATCCTCTGGTTTGATTCCCTACACTGCTGGCCTAAGACCCCTGCGTACTCATCCTGCGTGGAGCCAACGGTGTCTGCTTGAAGTACGGCTTATCTTTTGAGAGATATGCAGACTCTTCATTTGAATACTTCAGGAGTTGGAGAATCTACCGCATTCCTTGGTAAATTGTTCCTCTGGTTAATTATCCCCACTGTTAAAAAATTTCCACCTTGTTTCTAGTCTGAATTTGCCTGGCCTCAGCTTCCAAGCACTGGATCTCATTACGTCTTTTTCTGTTAGATTAAAGAGCTGTCTGCTATCAGAAACCATCTCCTATGCAGGCTGCGATCGAGCCACCCTCACTCTTCTCGTGGAGACCTTTCATGCAGAACGGTTCTCCGGTATCGCCCTACAAGGCATCTGTTCCAAATCTTTCATCTTCTTTGGATCTCCCTCCCAAAACCTTCTCTGTTTTGTCAACAGAGGGTTTGAAGCGTGGACACGGGAACTGCACGTGCGCAGGAGGGCAGTGGGCTCGGCGACCCCCTGCTGCCCCTGCCCAGTGATGCTCGCCTGCCCAGCCACCCCACCGTGCAGACAGCTCACCTCCAAACGGTCTTTGGCCAGGAGCCCTGGGCTCCTTAGAAGCCTCCTTTCCTAAGCACGGGAGAATGGATAACACCACGTCTCCCAGAAGAGCAGCCAGAGGGATTCAGTCAAAACCCTTCAAAAACAGGAGTCTATTGGGCTACACGCTTCCATCAACCGAAGCTTATGATTGTATCAAAAAAAACTACGCCAAATCGTTTGACAAGACAACTCGCATCGAACTATTTGGTTTGGCATTGCCCGCGCGCCAGCTGTCAGTTCCTCCTTGGCTGGGTTCTCCGTGATCCAGCCCCAGACTGCGGGAGGCCTTCGGAGCGGCTGGTCCGGCAGAGCCTTCCTCTGGGGCTGGGGGCTCCCCCTGCTCCGAAACGCTGCCTGGCAAGGTGCTCTGCCGAATTCGTGCTCAATGCTTGCAACACCCCCAGACTAAATTATTTGGTGCAGTTAATCTTAAAGTATTCCAAAGCCACGAGGCTTCCCTAGCTACGGCTGAAACAGGCAGCGTGATTTACTGTTGTTCCTTTCCGAGTGCTGAATCAAACCACGCGTGTCCTTTACCGCACCAAGATGGTCAATTCACTCCCCTTGGCTGGACCACCACGGAGCTGTCAGATGTCACTGTCCCCAACCCCATTGACCGTACGTTCAGCTTTCCTTCCCAAGGGCCTGCATTTCCCAACAGCTTTCCCAGTCTTACTTGTACGCTGCTACGTACGCATTCACCAGGTGGAGAATCACACTGCGTACGGCCATCATTATTTGTATATTGACCGACTGGTAATATATAACGTATGTTTTTTTGCCAAATTGCTTGCTGTGTTTAATCAGGACAGGCTTTTGAGCGTGGCAGTGGCAATGCAGAGCTCAAGGCGGGTGGGAGGAAGGCAGCAGCCCTGTATTCCGGCACAAGAAATGCAGCTGCCTGGCTGTGACAGCCATCGGCCGGGAGGAGATGGAGCGGATCTGGCTGTCACTGCAGCGGGACCGCTCTTCCTGTGGCTACCTTGGCGAGCCGGACGGTCTGCACCCACCTCAGCAGTCGCTATTTCGAGTGAAACATCCCCAGCGCTCCCCAAGGCGTGAGATGCTGCTGACCCTCTTCTGTTCTCCATAAGGCTCAGCTCCAGCACAGTGAGATCTGGGCTGGTGGGCACTAGTCCTGCGGCCAGCCTGTGTTCGGGGGATGCACAATCACCCCAGCATCGCGGTTCAGATGTCCGCACATCTCACCGACTGCCCTGCCAGGTATTAAAGCCAGTTCAGGCATTTAACTCCTCCGCTCCGGACCACTTCCCAGGAGGTCCCCCCTTGCAGCCGTGCGCTCAGCAGCCTCAGATCCCGCCCTGGGAGCATCCTCTACAGGTCCTTACGGCTGCCCATGTTCACCGGGCATCTCTCGAGACCTGCCGCTCCCCCGAAGCTAGGAGGGCTCTCGCAGCATCCATGTGGCACTGGCTGCTCCGACATACAAAGGAGACCTTAACACAAAGGCTTGGGAAACAAGGCAATGCTGGCCTGATTAGCACAGCTCCCAGTAGGACACAACCGCTCCAGGAGCACGGTCAGCACGGGGTGATGCTGAGACGGTCTGGGCTCAGTTTAGGGGTGTGGAAAGATCCCAGGTGGCTGGGGTGGCTCCGGCGAGGGAAGGGGGCTGTCACAGACTCCTTTGCCACATGGGACTGCTGCGGGAAGCCTCTGGCTGCTCCCTCTGCTCTTCTGCGGACAACTGGCCAAAAACACCTTAGTGGCTTTTCCGACTTACTCCCTGCAGCTGCAGCATGCATCATCTGGGACAAGGGAAGCTATTTCCCTACTGCTAATTAAAGGGAGCACAGAGAGTATGTTTAGTAGGTGCTCTCTCCGTCTTTTGACGTGCAGGAACACACCCTGCCCGCAGCGCTGTCCGAGGGTGTCCTGCAGCTCCCAGCCCTGCCCTGCCCACGCGCCATCCCAAAGCCATCCCCCAGGCACCGCTAGCTGCGGACAGTGGTGAGCGAAGCATCGGACACTTCCCAGCCCTCCATGCTGGGACAGCTGGGACAAGACACTGCATCGGGGTGAGTTTGGTTTCCATTCGGGTGCTTTTGTGGCACGGGAATGCCTCTTTTCCCTGTGCAGGTCCTGCGCAGCTTTACGTTTAACTGATGTGAGTTATCCCCCGGTATGGATAGGATTGGGCTGGAGTCGCATCCTACCCTCACCTTCAGTTTACTGAAAACCTAATGAAACGCATCCTTTAGCAACACCTTGCAAGGAAAGGCAGAGGAGAAGAGTGAAGACTCAACCGCTCCTACAAGGGCAAGTCGTATTTAACCGCGGTGCTGGTCCCAAGACCCCGCTCAGCGTGACCCGGCAGTGAAGCTTCAGTGACCGGACACAGGGAAGCTGCCCCACTGCCCCAGCTGTGAATTTGGCTGCATTCAATCACCAGCTCGCTGCCGGCTTGCTGCTGGTTTCCCCTCTCTGCCCGGCCGTTGGTTTTTGCAGGAGACAGACCCGGCGCTGTGGCAGCTGCCGTAGCCCGTCCCCTCCTGCCCGCTCTCACCACCACGCACCGGGAGCAGCACTGCCGGCCACGGCCCGGGCTCTGTCTGCATGAAAGCATCCAAGGATGCTTTCTGTCTATCGTGGGAAGGACTGTCTTGGCAATTAAACACATCAGCTTCCAAAAATAAAAGTCATTATCACAGCTCGGGCTCCTCGTCCGCTCTGCCTGTTTTGTGCTCATGGCAAACCGCTTTCCCGGAGGAAACCCTGTTGCTCCCTGGTTGTGTCAGTTATTTCATCCCAGCCTTTCTGCTCCCTTAAGGTTTCCTGGAGAAGAAAACCCACCTGCCTCAAACGTGCCGGTGAGCGGCTCTCCCAGGTGCTCAGGGAGGTGTCCACTGCAGGAATGCCTCTGACATCAGCCAAAAGTGCTGTTTTTTCTTAAAAATAAGGACAGTGCTACACTGAGCCAGGATGTGAATTTAGGACCTTTTGCCACAAAAAGCAAAGCAGTTGTCATACGCTTTGCCCGGTTCCTGGCTCCCTGATCCGCAGAGGACTCTCTGCCGGGCTGCAGCCGTGCGGCCGGACCTGCATCGGACCCACCCCACATCTCCGCTCCCGAGGACCAGGCTGCTGCGCCCGCATCCCACAGGGCACGATGCCGTGCAGCGACCCCCTCTGTGATTAAAAGCCTACTCTGTTATTTTGCCGTGACTTCTAGGTATTAAGTTACTCTTCCAATACGAGATGAAAAAGGATTGTAAATGACGAGCAAGAATTTACAGCAAAGCTGAGAATGGTCCCAGTAGGCGAGAGCAAGGGTCCGTCTCGCCCACTGCCTCGCCTCCGACAGCCGTCACTGGCAAATGTGTAGGGAAGCACCAGGAGAACAAGGCAGGTACTTCCCCAGGACATTTCTCCAGCTTTGTGATTTTCAGGGACGTTAACCCGCAGTTTAGGGAATTGCTGTGAGCGAAGTTACATTCAAACTGCTGTGCTTAACGGCCCTTTCGGAGAAAATCCCTGACCAGCAAGCACTGATGTTGCCTGCACGTTTTGTTTTCCAGGGCCACCTGTGCAGGTGAAGTCCCCGTCGGGCGGTGGCTGAATCCTGCAGCTGCCCCGTGTGAGCGTGTGTGCCCTCTGCGTCCCGCTGCGAAGCACCACCGAGACGTTCGGGTGCATGCCGAAAACGCCGCCTACAGCGGCAAGCATCTCTCTAGCGAAGGCAAGAAGACATGCAACTTACTGTCCAGGTGGCTGACTTGGCGGTGCTGGATTGCTGGAAGGTCACCTCAAAGTGGTGGGGACCGGGGTAGTCGGTGTTGGAGGGGATGACGGGAGCCGGGGACATGGCGTCGAAGGTAGAGCTGGGCTGCGAGTAGGGCGAATGCGTTGGGACATTGGAGGTGTGCTCGGAGCTGTAGGGGCTGGTGGAGGCTGCTCTGCTGCCGATGCTCTGATCCATGCTGTTGTTCAGCAAATTGAACTGGGACTGGAGGAAGGGAAAAGGGGAGGAGGGAAAAAAGAAAACACCAGCCAGTTTAGAGACATGGAAACCTCAGCCACACTTCTCCAGGGCTCCAGGTGTCCTGTTACAGCCTCCTTAAAGGGCCAGCATGCGGGAAAGCCGGCCAAAAGAGCTGCTCTGGGTCGCCCGGGTTTTTGAGCAGGTCACCGCTTGTGTAAGGGATAACCCAAATACGCTTAAATCACCCCCTTCTACCAGCTCCATCCTCACTGGAGGCAGCGCGGTGCCGAGATCCCTGGATTTCTCCCGCACCTGGCTGTGCAAAGCCACCCTTGTGCCAGCGGGGGGGACCAGGCAGGGATTTTCTGGGGTTTTCTGGGGTGTGGGAGATGTCCCGCTGCGGGGTGGGGGGACGGCCCCATCCCGCACACAGGGCTCGGCTCCACGGTGGCCTTTCCAGCGGGGAGAGCATCGCAGCTCGGGGAAGCCGCCCTCCGACGAAGGCATCGCTCCCAGTGCGACCGCACGGCTCGGCGTCCGACCTGCTTTCCAGACACCTCCCGCCCGCGTTCGCTTGCGGCGAATGTACGCAGGCACACCACTTCTGGAAGCGTTTCCCGGAGAAGAGCCCGCTCTGAATGGTGGTTTGTGTAATTCCTCGCCTAGCCGGGATGTTTGCTTTCAGTGGCTTTCACTGATGCAGGTCTAATTTGGGGAAAACCTCAAACCTCCCAAGCGCGTAGCTGTGATGCAGCGCACTGCAGCAAGGTCACAGAGCAAACCTAACTATTTATGCAGGTACTGGCTCTTATTCCGGACACTCGGGACCAAATCCTGACTTTTTACTATTTTTTTTTTTCTTATTCCTCTTCTGAACAATTAGTCAGATACTTCCAGGAAGAGCTGGCAGCTCTTTTACCTGCAGACATAGCCTAAGCAAAGCTATGTTCTCAAAAGCCACATGGCTAAAGCAGCCTTAATCTTTCATCTGATTTTCAGACCGAAAATATCATCTTTTCTAGAGTAGAGAAATAAACTAAAATTAAAAAAAAAAAACCAAAAATCCCAAACTTAACTGTTTCTCAAAGCAAGTGGGATGGCTTTTTCCCCAGCAATCTGCAATTCCCGAATCGCTCAAGGGTCGCTCTCCCAGCGTTTGCAAGCCAGCAGCACGCTGGCAGTCCCCGTGGCGGATGCTGCCGGTGGCTGCCACCGGTGACCACGCGCAGCGGCCGTTGCGTTGCCGCTTGCCACCCCGACTCCCCGCAGCACCCTGCCGAGGAGGAGGAAGGGGGCCGCCCGCCTGCGCTCCCCCCCTTCACCCAGCTCCAGCCCCCACAACCAAGCGGGGACCGTCCCTCTAGCCACCAGCACCAGTTGGGGCAGCTCTGGGAAACTGGGAGCTACTGGAAGGCGGCCGTGGCTCAGCCATCTGCCTTCTCCTCCGAAGGGCTGCAAGGCTCACAGCTTAGGAATCAAGAGACGTGTTTTAACTTGGGATCCCAACCTCACCCAAACGTCTACGATGTATAATGGTTTAAAGGCAATCATCCTTCTCCAGGGAAGTTCTCCTGTTGTCTGCATCTCTCACAAGGTCGTTGGAGCCTGTGACTAACTGGAGGAATGCTGAACAAGATCTGGCTTGCTTTTACACATACAGCCATTTTCTCCCCTAAAATATGTGCGTAAACCCCTCTATTCCTTCCCGCGGCTCTATAAATAGCCCTGCCGAAGACCAACCTCCCCCATCCGAGCTTTCCACCATCCCAGGCTTCACCTGGAGAAAAAGTTAGAAGAAACCTCAGTAAAACGGGTGTTAAAATTGCACGTGGAAAGCCCTTGCCACCCAGCTGGGAAACGGCCCGGCCGCAGGCAGCTGCCGGTGGGAAGAGCGGGGCCAGGGCAGGCTCGGCGGCGGGTGGCAGCGGCTGGAAGGCGTGCAGCACCGGTCAGCCTTGGGAAGCAAAGCTCAGGCATCGGACGGGAGGGGAGCAGCAAAGGGAAAAGGGATTGTGGCTTGTGGGGGCTGATCCACAGCCCAAACGATCCATGAGCGTCACGACTGAGCTGCTCTGGTCTCCCGGGACAAGGGAAGGGCGCCGGGGAACAGGCTGCACGCGCGCCCTGGGCTCAGCCACCTGCCCGTTTTGGGAATGAACGGGGAGTAGATGCTCTGCGTTTAATGAGCAAACAAGGCGATTTCAGTGCTACCCTTGCACATGTACGTGCGTACTCGGGAAAAGCAGGCTACATATGTCTGGAGCGCCCGGCAGAGCCCGCGGTTGCTCATCTCCTGCAGAAACGGGGAATAACCAGGAAGCTTTTCGCCTCCCGGTGATATCAGCTGCTCGGGAGCCACGAGCTGCAGGGTGGGATAGGGCTGAGGCAGCCCTTGGAGGTGGCCGGGAAAAAACGCTGCAAAAGTCATGCCCACATGTCCTGGTGAGTTTGCCGTGCTTAGAGCCAGGACCGTGAGCAGCTGAAGCCTGTGGCTGTAAAGCTTAACGGTCAGGTAAATTGGGACCGACCCACTGAGAAGAGCATCCCGGCCTCTGCATGGGAGAGACACTTCCCTCCAGGAAAACGGTGACCTCTTTGCACACGAAGGAGACACGAGACCCAGAGCATCACCTCTGCAAGCCGGGCTGGCCACCCCCAGCCAGGATCCCCTGCCAGCACAAAGCAACAGGCAGCGCCCTGAGTACCGGGGCTTTGGAAATCAGCTGGCTGAGATACCCGAAGTCCGGTGCAGGGGGAAAAACGACAACTTGTTTTTAAAAACGGGCTAAATTTTGGAAACATTCCCTTAAAAGTCAAATCGAAGGCATGAGCGTTTGTGTTTCTGTGTGTGTGTGTGTGTCAACAAACCCACCACAGCCATTGTGTTTGTAAGCCCGTAAGTACACACATGTACACAGATGTGTATCCCCACACAGATATAAATATTCACACGACTGCAGCATCGACCTCCTGAGTAACAGCACTATGGTACGAAACGAACCCGGTACATACGTGCTTTATACTGACACACGTACGACAAAAGAGAGGAGTGAAGTAATTTCTGGTTGGGAAGTGCAGCACCGCACCTTTCTATCTCCAACAGCATCTATGCCTGTATCTACCTTTTCTGAATGCCAGAGAGCAGACACAAAATCCTTTTGACTAAGAAAACAACCTCAGCACTTCAGACAGGGCTGAAAATGCAAAAATGCCAGCGCAGGTACCGTTTCATCTGCTCTACCCTCCCAGAGACGTTCACCCAGGGAAGGAAAGCCTGCCCGAGGCGGCGGGTACATGCCCTGGGCTCTGCCGAGGATGTCCCTGGTGGAAGACAAAGTGTTCCTCGGATGGACGCTCCCGCTAACACCTCTCCCGTCTGCACCTACGTGGGCGAGGGAGCCCGGGCCCTTCGCACCAAAGGTTTAAATCGCACCTTGGGTTCTGCAAGTGCCGGATCAAGCAAAGCAAGAGAGGGATGCCGACCGAGGCGCCGAGGCTGCGGCATCCCACGCTGACACAGGTTATGGTTCATGGCCGGGGCCGGAGCAGCCGCAGCTCCTCCGTGCAGCCATGGGACAGAGGAAGGCTCGCGCCATACCGAGCCCCTGGCATATCCCGGGCACGGAGGTTCGGCAGGCAGAGCCAGAGCCGTTAACCCAGCTCCTGCCGCGGCCATGGAGGGTGATTCCAAATAAGGAGCAGCAAGGTAAAAGCTGTAAATAACAAGTAGCACCTACCGTGGTATAATGCTGCATCGGGTCGCTAATGTACAGCATTTTAGGCGTCTCGGGATTCACAGAGCGCTGGGAAGCGTCCTGCCACGGGAGTCATGGAGTCGGGGCGGGGACGGCCGGGGCAGGAAGGCAGGTGGAATGGGAGAGCGCGGGAGCAGGGCCGGGGCGGGCAGTGGCAGGGATGCTGCGCTGGCCACCCGTGTGCCGCCGTATGTTGGCTTTTTTGCTTTTTTCATCTCCCTTAGTTCTGTCAACTAGCTGCATCCAACAACAAAACGGGGCCCACCCCTTTCTGTCCCTCATGACTATTCATTAAAGCACAGGGCAGGCCCCAGCTTGCCCAGTGATGGACTGGGCGATACCAACCATTCCCACTGCAGGGAGAGCGGGGGTCCAGCTCCACCATCAAACCCGGCTGGATTCCACTCCAGAAAGCTGCTTGCAGCCACACTGGGCTGGAAACCCATTCAGCCGGCACCCTTTGCCAGCAGACTGAGGTGGCTGCCCTTGCATCAACCAGATGATGCAGCATCTCTGAGAGAGCCCCGTATCCCAGAGATGGGAAGCTGTCCCTAGATAGATGGGGATAGATGGGGATAGATGGATATCTACACGGATAGATATGGATAGCTGGGGATAGATGGGGATAGATGGGTATCTAGATGGATAGATATGGATAGACGCCTAGGCAGATATCTAGATAGACAGATATGGATAGACATCTAGGTAGATAGATACGGAAAGATGGATGTATAGACATCTGGCTGACCAGGCAGATTTCCTTCTGACTCGAGGCACAGACGGACCCATGTGCAAGCAGGTCAGTGGCAGTGTTGAACGTAAAGCCTAAAAGCGCAGCACAAACTACCAGTCCTGAAGTTGCTGTCTCCAAGCAAAAAGGGTGGCTGTGGGGTTGTTCCCATCTTTAACTACAGCAACTCCTCTCACAGGACCCCGAAACAGGTTTTTAGGAGCAACGCAGTGCCCGTGCAACGCTGAGAAGGAGCGTCACAGCCTGGAAGGCAGGTCACAGGGTGTTTGGGTGGCCAGCTCGCACCACCGAGCATCGGCACCGGCGCTGAGTGCCGCAGCACCGGCTGCTCCCCACGCATCCGCTCCAGCACTGCCGAGCACCAGGCACAGCAGGCATCCCAGTGCGGACGGAGCGGCTCCTCTGCCATGGCTCCCCTCTCTCGCCTTTCTCTCAGGCCGGCGGCATCACATTATATCTGTGCGTTTATTTTCATGCGTGTCAGCCCGCCATGCGCTGCGGTGACGCCGGCCAGCACGAGCTGGCCGGGGCTCACTGGGAGCTCAGCAGCGCAGCGCTGGCTTGCACGATCGAGCCAATGTAAATATTTACTACCGGCTCATTATCCCGAGCGAGGGCCAGCAGCCGGCTCTGCCCTGCCCATGTGCAGCCGCTGCGCTCAGAGCCCTGCGTGGCCAGGGCTTGCCCGGCCCTGGCAGCCTGGGCTGCACCGATCCCACCGGCATCGGCTTCGGTGACAGCGGGAAGAAGAGGAAGAAAGGCGAGGGCAAGCTCAGCGAGGGGCAGCTCCCCAATTAGCACCACCGCCCCCGCCTGATCCCTCTGCCAGGCTCCTGCCCGCTGCAGACAAAAGCTGGGGAAGGGAGGGAAAGCAAGCAAAAAGCGAGGGAAAAGGGGGCTGGGGGAGGGGATGCAAGCTGGCGAGGAGGGAAACGGCGGCTTTCTGGAGGGAGATGCTGCCAATGCCGGCGCTGCTGCAGGGATGCTCCCAGGAGGCTGCCCCGCTCAGGGCACTGAACATGCACAAGCGACCTGGACGTCTCGCACAGCTGCTACGCCGTTTTTCAAACCCTTTGCCTTTAGACGGAGACACACCAGCTTCTTGGAGGGAAGGGCAATGGCACGGGCCCTGGGGGACTGCGGTGGGAGCAGAGCTGGGCGGTAGGAGCACAGCGTGCCCCTCCAGCAGCTCTGCCTCGCCAGCAGCTTACAAACGGCTTTTACTACACAGCGTGTTTATACCGGAGAGAATTACACTCTCCTCCTGTCGAGGAACTCGAGCTCCACCACCTTACAGCACAGAGCCCCTGCTGCTGCACGCAGCAATAGTATCCATGAATAAGTAGCCACTATTTTAAGGAACACTGTACCATCCGGCTGCAAACCTGCAGTGCAGTCATCGATTACAGATTATCAGCCCCCGTACAAATGACAGCAGTGCTGCACCTGTAGCGGTTGTGTTCGGTTTATGAACTAGCAAGCATCCCGCTCCCTACCCCGGAGCCCCCAACCCACTGCAGGGAAAACAGGCTTGTATTTGATGCAGCTCCCCTTTGCGCAGCCTGAGCACACTCACCATGACCGAGTCGTTCATGCTTCTCATCTGGAAGACATCCATCGTGACCTCTGTGCGGTTGGAGACCTCATTGCTGCCCGTATGGTTGGATGGAGGGAGGTCGAAGTAGGTGCTGTCTGGCTCCCTGTGGAAAAGGGGATGGCACAGTCAGCCTTCCAGCTCCCCGGCGCAGCCTGCACCACCACCACCCAGCAACTTGAGGTCCCTTGAACCTTGCTCCCTTCTCAACTTCTCCCTCCATCCTCTGCTTTTATTTTCACATGGCAGAGCAGGCTTTGCTCAGGCAAACTGTTGCCTGGTGGGTAAAGCAAGCAGAGACTTGGGAATTTTCATTTATCCAGCTGCTCTGGCATATCTGTCCCCTCAGGACGTCTTTAAGTGAGAGGATACCAAGGAGGAGAGAGGATGAAATGAAGCACCACAGTCTTTCTTCCTTGCTTGATTAGAGCGTGAGGCTCAAAGTCCAGAAAACTTGCAAAAGTCTTGGTGTGACTAGAAGATGTTTAATTTTAGAAAATATCCATTTTAATTAGGCAGCCACCAAGCCTTACGACCTCATGAGTGAAGACTGACGAGTAAGAGTGCATCCTCCCAGGCTTGGTCCCAGTGTCCCCTGCCACAGCCCAGGCAAGGGTCCCAGCCGAGAGGGGACCTTTGCCCTGGCCCTGACACCCCCTCCATGTGGCCCTGTACGTGAGACAGACAGTGTCACGTACCAACACCAGCTCTAAGGGACACGGTTCAGGAAAACCAGCCAGGTGTGCCAGTACTGAGCCATGCTTGTCCAGGGCTGGCTCCGTGAGCAGCCCTGCTGTGCCCACGGGGACAGGGACAGGGGCTGCAGCGGGGTCCCTCGGCAGGCAGGGCGTGCAGGACGTGGCCCGGCTGCTCTCCCCAGCGCGAGGATGAGTCTGCGTCTCCACTTCCCAGCTGCTGCTGAGGCATTTCTGCTCCCCAAACACCTTTGCTTCCTGGAGCGAGGGGAAGCGTGCCCCGACCCTGCCCTGCGACGTGCTGTGGGAACGCTGCGCCGCGCTTCGCAGCCTTCGCATTCACCGTGCACACCCAAAACGCTGGCGGCTGCACGACCCTTTTCAGAAACAGCTTCCAGTACCTGGAAACCAGGTTTGGGGGGCTCTGCTTTCAGCATTTGCACGCTCCACAGGCTTTGAACTGCCCAGCGTCACCAGGGCAAAGGGGTCTGGCAAAAGAAATGGTCTGAGCAGGGAGACTGGAGTCTGGGAGCAAAATTCTGAACGTGGAAAAGGAACACGTGAAAACTAGACCACGCAAAAGAAACTTGTCTCCCTTCGGGCCACAGTAATGATATGTGCTAACACAGATTACAGAGCAAAGGGCCACTTCTACCTTGGAATAAACCTCAAGGCAAAGGATCAACCCCCACTTACAGCGTGCTCCAGAGGTGCTCAAACGTTGTGCCTTCATCAGCTGGAGAGGACTGGGACATCTTCACAGAGGGGGAGTCTGACAGAGGGTAAACCACTCTAGGGGCAAAGAGAAACAGCAAGGTTAGCACTGCTCGAGCCATCTCACGTCAGAGTTCCCCACCTCGCTCCCAGCAGCACGGCAGGGACCGGAGCCCCAGAGGGACCATGGTGGGGATACGGTGCCCTCATCCCTGCGGTGGGCAGAGGGGCGACCCACACTTAGCCTGCCCCGGAGCCTGCCGCACCGAGATGGCTCACACAGGACTGGAGGCGACTGGAAACACCTTCACTGCAGACCAGGACTACAGATAATGAGAAAAACTGCCAGGCTTTCCCGTAGGGGTGGTATTTCTGGTGATGACGTCACGACCCATACGTGGGTATTTTGGGAAGGGCCAAAGTGGCTGGGTGTCGGGATGTCAGCCCATTTCTGCTAAGCACTGATGCTGTGACTCAAGGCTCCCACTGAAGGTGTTTCCAGCGTGCTTCGGTGTGGCTACAAACCCCCCAGCCCTGGGGAGGCTCCGCACAACTTTCTTAGTAACCACTTCGGACCAGCTTGGTTCAGCAAAGAGCTTAGGCTCTCGGGTTAGACACAGCAATACCGAACTCTCGAGTGTCGGCTCTCTGAATCAAACTGAAACCCCAAGCTAGGTGGCAAAAAGTAAAAAAAAAAAAAAAGTTGCAGCAAGAATCAGAGCCGAAGGCACCGTGTCGCAGCCCCGGCGTGGGCTGCTGGGCTGCACGGGGTGGTCCCCGCTCTGCTCTCCGTGGGGAAATCCTCCCCCACGAATCTGGGGAATACGGGAGAAACATTCCAGTCTGAACTACAGCAGCGCCACGAATTCAGGCCACGGGCTGTATCCCCTATGCTGCTATATGAAATGTCCTCGGCTGCCACTGGCTCCCAGCAAGGCGTGCCAGGGAAGCGGGATTGCAGAGCTCCGAGCACTGGCAGGAGCTCAGGCAGCCCCAGTCACCCGCGGCCACTGAAACGACTTCAAAAGATGTCTGCCTGTGCTCTATTTTGATGTAGCCCTTCAGCCCTGATCCCGGTTTGTCCATTTTAGACACAGGATAGTTTTTAACTCAGGACCATCGTTTACCAACAGGCTAACGTGTTTTTCTCAGGAAGCTGTAGCTGCAAATGCCCGCAAATCCATAAAGGCACAAAGACAGCTAAGGCACCCAGATGAATAGTGAAGGTTATGGCGGAGCCACGATGCAGACATCCTAAATCTTACTTGTTCAGACATTAAAATTACCTTCCCACTTCCAAGCAGCTCGCAAAGATTATGGAATGGAATATTATGCCCCCCAAGTAATGCAAGGCAGGAATGCTGCCTCTGCTTTGCAGACGGGGCAGTGTTACTGGGAGAAAGCACACCGTTCACCCAGAACTGCATACGGGAAGTCTGCGCAAAGCCCATCCTTCAGCCAAAGCCTTCCCCAGCCTTCTGCATAGGCATAGCCAGAGTCATCCTCAATGCGGTCTGTTCCTCTTGCCCTTGGACAACGCTTCTCGGCCTCTTTCAACGCGGAAGCAAGCACGCAGCATCCCTCGGCTCTCCCTTTGTGCCCAGCACCTCTCCGACCCCAGCAGCAGGAGCGGCAGATTTCGCGGAGCCATCTTGAGCCGCATGCTGCCTTCCTCTGCTGGCAGCCCCGCCATGCCGTCCTCTTCCTCCTCCCTTCCCCGCTCCCCAGAAGCAGCAGGACCGCTTCCCTGCCCTGGCTGACATGGACATGCCCCAGGCACCATCTGGCTACTCCTTCTACCCGCACCAGCGTTAGCATCTCATTTCAACTCGTTACCCACGTCTAATAGTGAAAGCCTGAAAACTTCCTGCTTTTGGGGCTGGAGCCACCGAGCGCGAGGGCAGCCGCTTTCGAACTGAGTGATGTTTGGGGTCACCCGTGCCCCTCTGAGTCAGCTGGGGACCGGGCGGCTGCGGGGCCGGGAGGTAAAACGAAAGCAGGGTGGTGGCTGCTCTCCGCGGCATCTGCGAGACACGGTGTCCGCAGGTGCTTTTCCAGGAGGGTTTGCCACAGCCAAGGAGGGCTCCTTCCCCTCGGGTCTCATCGCAGAACAGTTATCAGCCAGAGTCTGGTGTCTTCCCATCCCTCCACGTCCCACGTGTGGCACACAGAGAAACGAAAGGACCTACGCGGCAGTTTTGAGGAAAGGAGAAGCCTAGAGCTGAGACAGGCGACTGCTGGTGGCCTTACCCTGCTTCCATGCTGCTTTTCCCTGGCCCAGGGCAGCGGCAGCTTCAGGAAGGAGCCAGGCCTTTCCCTTCAGCAGAGAAAGCACCTCCGCACCGCCCCGGCTGTGTGGTCATGATGGGTGACACCAGCTCTAACCACGTGGCTGCACTCGTTTTCGAAAGGAAAAAAATCTGAATATTTTAAGGGCGTTTTGGAAGTTCCCTTTCTCTTTCAAAGCACAGTCGGTGATTGCAAAGCCAGGCCAGCATCTTCTCACATCTGAGCTCTAAAGCACATGGTACAAAGAGAAGCTCGGGCTGTCGGGGCTGTTAATGCACATCCCTGCTGCAGTGATCATTGCACATCCTGGGAAAGCATCTCTGCAGCAAGAACGACAGCCTGACAGCTGGGCATCTAAGATGATAAAGAACCACAAAAGACTTTGCAAATAGTGCTCCCCAAGGTTGGCAGTGGTGCCGCTGACAGTGTAATTTACTTTAAAACAAGGTGCCATCTGGAGTCCCATTGTGCAATGAACGGTGGAGGCATTCACATCCAGGGAAGTCAGGAAAGCCTTCTGATGGCGAGGTCCCGCAGAAGGAAAAAACACCCCATCGGAAGCAGTGGAGGTCCTGTGGCACAGCTTAATTAAAGGTGAACTAGGAAGAGCCTTAGAGACTAACTCCGCATTGCTAGAGAAGCATTACTAGTTGGCTTGGATGTAATTACCTTCCCAGTGCCTGCAGGCTACGTAAACGGCACTGGGAGGCGACTAACCTGGGGCTAAACACACCAGCAGTGGCCGCCCAGGTTCAGCTCCTCTGCCGCTTCCAGCCCCCCAGGTCCGTTTGGAGGCTATTTCACCTCTGCCATAACTGTGTCACCTCCCTGATGTCACCCACTTCCCAGCACCAAGGAAAGAGCTGTGGTACCACCCCGACTTCTGCCAGAAAGGGTTCTCTAGCCAAACCCCCACCGCGAGGATTTAACACCTCCAGAGATCCAAACCTGCTTATTAAACTGAAGATCTCTTTGCCTTGGGAACGGTGCGGCAAGGGCTCCTCCGTCCCTTCTGCCTCGATGCAGCAGGGAGGTGATGGGGGATGCTTGGTGTGGCTGTCCGGGATGGGGCTGGTACTGGGGTGGCTGGGGGAGCCCGCAGCAGGACATACACTGGATTTATTGCAAGCTTCTAGAGGGAGAAAGGCTGAAATGTGCAAACCAAGGCTGCTGGCGGGATTTGCCCGTTTTCACCTGGGAGAGCTGCTCTCCACTTGCTTCTCAAGCTGGTTCCACCGTTTCCTGGATTGCTGCTTCCCTCTGTTGCTGGTCAGGGCATTGCAGGGAAACCGCACATGGAAAAAAAAAGGCCAGGAATACCTGGCCTAAGAAGAGGCAATTCGCCACCTTTGCGTGCGTTGGGGCTCAGCTCAGCCCTCTGCCAGCTTAGCACCGAGGCGGGGGCTGCCACCCCCTGGGGCTGCGGGAGCAGGCTGGGTCGCTCCAGGGACTGGTTCCTTCTGTCCATGTACCTTTCCTGGGAATTGCCACTGAAGTGATTTCCAAAGGATTAGTGTGGAAATAGTCAGTGTCCTTAGTCTTTTCCCTACTGTCATGACTTTGGCTATATCCGAAAGGCCAGGTCAGCCCCCGCTGAGCTGAAGCAGCCGTTTCTCCCGCAGCCCCAGGGACACAAGGAGAATGAAAAGCACACACCAAGGTCCACTACAGCCATCCCGAGACAGGAGAACAACTCTCTGGAGAAGCAGAGCAGATGAACTTGCACGTATTCAACTGTGCTTCATTCAGCCCATGGTTTCTGTTTTAACCACAGTCTGAATATATTCTTAGAATTATTATAAATTCAACTTCCTTCTTTCATCAACATAAGGAAGATGAAGGGTACCGCAGGCGTAACGCGGGACTAAAGCCTTGTGGAGAGTGATGCCTGGCAGCGGAGTTTCTGCACTCTCTAGGAGGAGCATCTTTGATCTCACCATTAACTTTGAGCCTCGGTTTTAGGCACTTTGAAAAGTCTGTTGCTCTTTCACCTGGCAATAATATATTCATCACTACCCTGCCACTAACAGCCCAGAATGAAATGGGACAGCATTTTGCAACCACCTTAAAGGGAGATAAATGCACAAAACCTGTATAACAGGGCTACTCCTAATCCCTCAAAACTCTTGGTCCATCCTGAGAGTGAAAGGCTCTTGAGAGACATTTCCAACTCTCACACCAAGCTGCTGCTGTTCACCTGATGGCTTGTGACCAGCCCCTGGACCTTCTCTCCTCCCCTCCTCTGCACAACAAGAACCACCAGGCTCATCCAGCCCTCAGCAAATAAGTTAATGTTTGCAAAATGCTGACAAATCCCAAGGTGCCAATACTACCCCATGCGATTGCTCGTGTCTCCCAGATTATTAAATTCACACCTGCGAAAAGAGGCTTGTAAAAGCCACTAGGAGCGAGCGGAGCTTTCCTGCAGCACACTTGAATCTCAGGAGCCCTCCTTGGGGTCCAGCAGCTTATTAACAATTTTCTTTCCAAAGAGCAGGCAGGTTCGACAGAAATCCTCTCTGGCGGATAAAGTCATCGGCAGGCAGCTCGTGACGGGGCAGGAGGCTAAACCAGCCAACTCTCCCACCCTCCCCGGCAGCCGAGCATCAGCCCTGCGCAGGGACCCGGCAGCGGGCGGCCAGCCTCAGCATCCTGCCGGTACCCAGCCCCACCTCTGCCTTTCCCCTTCAAGGCTTGGCCGGTTTGTCCTCCCCAAGTGCTTTAACTCCGGATCTAAGGCACTCGGGAGCAAACTTTCCGAGACGCTTTAATATTGTGTAACTAGCCTACAAAGCAAAGCGGCCACAAGTCATCTTCCAGCTGCGTTATCGAGCACTCGAGAGAGGGTCGCGCTGAGTAACTCACGCACACAAATAGCAAGGGGTTTTCTTTTGTCGTTTTTTTTCCTCCTACCTGCTCTGGCTCCCCAAGCGTTTCGAGTTCCCCCGGAGGTCTCCCGCGGACAGGAGCGGCCTGGGATTGAGGATCTATGTTATTTACTGCACTACAATCAAGTAGCGTCCCGGTCGCCTAGGCAATGACATTGGAGCTGTTGAAAGCTATGTGAAAAGTGAGGCAAAGGCTTGTGCGCTCCTTCCTGGAATAGGAGGCAGTTGCAAGGGGGTGGGGAATGCTCAGCCAAGCGTGCCGGGGAATTAAGCTGGTCACCAGTGCCAAAGTGACTCGGGGGCAAGCTGGCTCTCGGGGCTCCGGCAGCGGCAGCCCCCCAGCAGCGCTGTGCCCGAGGCGGCTGCTGGGGTTTAATCGCAACGGAGAGGGGAAGGAGACTCGATGTAGACGGCTGCTCCGAAGGGGGCTCTTCCCATCACCAGTCTTGATGGCTCAGCTGGTTTTGTGCTCGCGTTGGTCAAAACGACCAGCTCATCTCTCCTGGGGTGCAGAGGACCAGGGCAGCCTGCCTGGGGGACCAGCAATGGCCCCGCGTTTCACCGCGCTGCGTCCCGCGCTGGGGAAAATGGCTTGCCAAGACACATGTGGAGTGGCAGTGGATGAAGATGGAACATTTCTGATAAAAAACCATCAGCCAACGAGACTCTAATTATCCGCGTCGTGTAGACTCACTGACACACCTTCTCACTGCCACCCGTTTTCAAAAGCTGCCCTTTCGCTGGTCACTTGCCCTGCAGCCTGCGCTCGGTCACCTGGGGAAAACGACAAGCGGTGTCCATTACTGTGGAACCATCGGCTGCGGTTGAGGTCACCCGGCTCCGTTCAGAGACTCGCAGCCACCCCCTGGCCGCAGGCACCCACAGATGGCGGCTGCGGAGCAGCTGTCACATCCCGTCCCTTCCTTATGGGCAGCGCCACAAACTCGATGCATTTACCAGCCCTGAAACACATCGCACTCGCTGTAACCACTTTTTGGGGCCTAAACGCCTAATCCATAATGAAAACAATACTCGAATGTTCGCCCTGATCCCGAGGTTTATTTTTTAAATGACAGTGATGATTGCATTCCCCGGAGAACCAGGTGGGTTCCCACCGGAGCGCCACTCTCGCTGCCCACGGGAGCCAGGCCGGCTGCCACCCCCGGATGGCGGGGAGGGGGGACACGGGCTGGTAGGACCCAGCGAGGAGACCTGCGTATCCCCCATGCTGGGTGGCAGGGCAGAGGGAAGGGACACGGCGGCCTCCAGCTTTTGTGCTCGGTGCCCGAAGGACCGGACCGTTTTTGGGATATGGATGTCCCCATGACGGTCCTCAGTCCTGCACCCAGCCTGGCACCGGGGGGCTGTTTCCCAAAGGAATATGTACCCCGGGAAAGGATATCCAGGCTCCTGCCCCTCAGCCGGCGACCCCGGGTTCGTTCTCCTCCCCAAACTTTATTTATTTGTCCATTTGAATTATTTATTCATTCTAACCCAATTAGCGTCCTGTTTACTGGTGTAGTTCCACTGCAATTTGCAGTCCCACTGTCCTAGCTGGGGGACCTTGCAGGACAACCCGCCTGTTCTCCCGTTGCTGTCAGTAATTAGTCAGGCGGCGTAATTAGCCGGCGCGCCGGGGCGCGGCACAGCGCCGTGTTGGGGGGGGAGCGCTCTGACGGCGGGGAGCCTCGGCCGGCTGCGGCGGGCCGCGGGGGAGGCAGACAGTGGCACACCGCGTCTCATTAAGCGCCTCATTTGCATAATAATTACTTCCATGAGGCGGCTTCCCGCCCGCTTCCCGCCGCCGGGCGCCCTCAGTCAGACCGGAACGGCGGGCACCGCCCCGCCCCAGGACCACAGCTCCCGGCGTGCCGCGCGGCAGCGCCCGCCCGCTCTGATTGGCCGCCCGGCCAGCCCGCTCCCGCCCCTTCCGCCCGCTTCCGCCCCGGGGCGCGGGCCGGGGAGGCGGGCGGAGCGGGCGGGTTTGAATCGCGGCGCGGCCTGTTCCTTCCCCCCCCCTCTTCCCCTCCTCTCCTCGGCCCCGCCATGAACTTCTCGGAGCTGTTCAAGCTCTCCGGCCTGCTCGGCAGGTTCTCCCCCGACGGCAAGTGCCTGGTGAGTAGAGGCCGCCCGCCTGCGGGGCCGCTGCCGCCCGCCTGCGGTGGCTCCGCGGCCTGAGGAGACCGAGGGCGAAGCGGCAGCGCGGGGCCCATCGGCTCGGGCCGGGCGATCGCCAGGCAACGGCTTCGCCGGTGGTTTAGCGCCGAGCCCCCGGGGCAGGCCCGCTCGGCCCGGCCTTCAGGCCGCCGGAGCCGGGCACTGAAGAAGCGGCGATAGCGCTGTCGGTCCTGCAAAAACTTATCCGTGTGCGCGGGACGGCTTGCTTGCTAAGAGGCTTTTGGTCAACAAGGGTCTTTATGTTGGAGACCTGGTTAAGGTTCATCAAAAAAAATAATACTTAGGAGGCAAAGAATAATTTTTTTAAGAAGTAGAATTAGTTAACCATAATGAATGACGATTCTTTTTATTAATATAACCCCCTTCTTCCCTCCTGGTTTAACTGTTTTTGCTGTAGTTTGCAGTAGAGCACAGCGCACGTCAAACCTTTCTGAAATTAAAAACGCCCGTTGCGTCTTTGTCCCGGCACGGTAACAGTCGTGGTTCTCGCCCGGTGTCGGTGCACCAGCTTAGCTTTGGGTTTGTTCTTGTTCAGGCTTCGTGCGTGCAGTACCGTCTGGTGGTTCGGGATGTGAATACCCTCCAGATCCTCCAGCTGTACACTTGCCTGGATCAGATCCAGTATATAGAATGGTCGTCTGATTCCTTGTTCATATTGTGTGCCATGTACAAGCGTGGGATTGTTCAGGTAAGGACAAAAGCAGGACAGAGTGTGTCTTCTACTGGGGATTTGTGTGTGGTGTGAGTGAGAGCTTCTTAACAGCAAGCACTGGTTCAATGCTTTTGCTGAAGTAACCGACATTGTTGTTGATAACGCATGGTTTGAGGATAATGTAGCATGCCATTATTTTTATAACCATGACAAACATTTTAGTTTGAAAAAACCACCCCACCAAATTTAGAATAAAAATATTTATGAGGACAAATCAAAGCTGGAGATTGTCTTACCAGTTTCTTAGTTCAGCAGGAAATAAATACATGCAAACTTGTTAAATTGACTTAAACTTTTTTTTTGAAAGTGTTGGATGTTCAGAATATTTGTCACAGGAAAAAACCACACCTTACTTTACAATTGGTATTAACACACAGAGGTGTGAGACTTACTTCTGTAGTGGGATCCAGCGCCAGTCCTTCATGGCCACGGGCTTTCAGAGGTTTCCTGACCTCTCTGGTATGCAGTGCAGGAACCTTTTCTCAGCTGTAGTGTACTCTTGTAAGCCGAGGTTTTGATGAGCTGTTCGTTTGGTGCACTGTCTGTTTGGTTTCCTCTCCGACCTAGGTCTGGTCCTTGGAGCAGCCGGACTGGCACTGTAAGATAGACGAGGGGTCAGCAGGATTGGTGGCTTCATGCTGGAGTCCGGATGGTCGTCACATTCTCAATACAACTGAGTTCCATGTAAGTGTGAAGTCATGATTACTCTCGATGGTATCAGATGTTACAGTCTGCCCTTTGCCTCTTAAAATAACCTAAAGCTCTTAAAGCTATAGTGGTGTTAAGAATGTGGATATAGTTCTCCTATATTCATATATGTAATCTACATTAGTTCCAGTTTAGATGTTAGTTCTTCTGCTAACTTTTTATCCTCTTGCTTCTGATGATAAGATAGGAAATGGGCACTTAGCTTTGAAGGTAAAATTATGGGAGAAGTGTGTAGCGATAACTGGCATTCATCAAAGCAATTTTAGAAATCAGCTGTATTATTTGTAGCTCAGGGAAGGCTCAGGAGTTCTAGCAAAAAAAACCCAAACCATGAACATTTAAGAGTGGCTATGGAATTAAAAGATATGGTCTTAGGTTTATTGACTTATGAGAAGAGATTTAGATCCAGATCCTGGAAATACTTTCATAATTGTTTGATTTTAGACGTAGGAGTCAGACTGCTGTTGCTAGAACCACTTGCACAATTAAAACACCTGTAAGTGCTTATTGATTGAGAGTCATATTCTGGAATCCACACTAAGGTAGAATCCAAATCAGTTTGTGGATGCTGGACACTGGGCTTGTTAGAAGACATGTGGAAGTCTGACTTTCCACCTTTATATAATCTTTGGATTAGAGCTGATGATTGATGTTAATTCAGTACAATGATGAACGGTCAGAGAACAGTGAAGAACTACATGCAAGATATGTTTCTCTTTGCTGTATTTAATCTTTTCAAAACCATAGATGGTTTTTGGATGACAAGTTTTTGTGTCATAACCCTCGCTAGCACTGAATTCAATGTTACACTGCAAGATTTTTCCCTGTTTTGTGCAAATACCAATGTCAATGCAATATAGATGGGGGGCTTTGTCATCTGTGTGTGCGGACTGGAGTTAGTGCAGGTGCTCTCAAGGGAACCTGTGGAGAAACTTACGTACAGCTATGGTGTAGTTTCTGATGCACACATGGTGGAGTTCTCTGGCAAGGTTGTTTCATGCTGGCAAGGATTTTTAGTGCTGACTGGGGTAGAGGTTTTCTGGCTACAAAGCAGTCTTTTCCCCTAGCCCTTTAGATAGTGGGTTTGGAGGAGCGATGAATGTAGGCTTTAGTTTTCTGAGGAATGAATCACCCTGGTGGCAATTAGAATAAAGAAATGAGTCCAGAATTTCAACCGGAGGTCAGTAAAGACATGCCTGCTAGTCAGGCAGAAGTATTGTAGTCAGTAACCCAAACTGAAGGCTGGTGCTATGTGCTACAAGTGCGTATCTCGTGGCACGTGCATGTGGGGGTGGACTAGCAAGTATTTATTGCCTCCCAACAGAACTTGGTTTGACCTTAGAGGTTTTCATTAAGCCTTTGCCAAGTTGGCATCTGTGTTGGGATAAGTTTTCTTTCCAGCTGTAAACAGGTTGCTAAATTAGCTTTTGTCAGACAGCTGCCTGGGTTATGCCGATGTCTGAGTTGTGTTTACTCTTGCTCTGCTAAATCCATAGTCTGGTGGGACAGACGTGAGTAGTGCTCGAGACAGAAACTGTCAGGATACTTAATATCGGTGTGTTGTGTATGTTATCAAATTCAGTGGTTGCTTGGAGGACTTAGGGGTTCCCTGTCAACCACTGCAGCTTGGCTTTGGTAGCTTGACATTTTCAAACAGCACCAACTAATTACTCATACTTGTAATTCTTCAGGTCAACATGTGAGCTCCACTGTAAGCTCACAAATAACTTTCTTATTCCAATAAATTTTTTTAAAGGATATGGTTGTGCTAATTTATTTCTAGCAATCCATACTTACTAGTGCCTCAGAAAAATTATTCATTAGCTAACTTGCAGTCACGTTCTTTTTGTGGTCAGCATTACAGTGAATAATGTTGTGGGGTTTTTGATGTGACTGGTGCGCAGTTCCTAACTCGAGGTGAGTGCAGCAGAATTCTGACACGTTTCCAAAATCCATTTTGACTCTGTTCAGTCTTTTGAGATGGGCAGCAATGCTCTATGTGCACTTAATATTAACATAACTCTGCAAATGTGATCACTTTATTGGAGATGAGTCTGTAATAACGTGCGGGTTTTTGGGTCCCAGAATTGTTACACAATGACCAGTAATACTGAATGGCACAGGTGCCTGTCTAAATCTTCACACAGTTACTGCAGTAAGTAGCATGATGTACAAGGCAGCTAAATGGTACAGTCTTATCAGAGGAAGTATGTAGAGACTCTATCCTTTCACCTGATAACGGATTGTTTTTCACAATATTGGATTACTGGCAGATGCAGAGGAATTTACCGTGCTTAATTACAAAAGTGTGTGTAGTACCTAATTCCTTGCCCCAAAATTTTGAAAGCATCTTTGTGCTGTATGTTAGCTTAAGTGTTATGTGTGGAGGGGTCATTCTATCAGCATCTAGGATGGAAGTCCTGCTGAGATGTAGAAAAGATGTAGGCTTGTTCCTTAAACTTTTGCTAAGCTGGATTGGTGGATTTCCTTCTGTTGGGGACTGTCAGCACTGCTGTCCAGACTGCCAAACTGCAAGGTGACATACAGACTTGCTAGGTTTTGCCAGCCAAAGTTTAGTTTAGTTTTACTGGGAAGCTGGATATATTCAAAGGTACTTCCAAAATTGGAAGGCTTTTTTTTCTTTGATTTTCTGCTTCTGTCTTACAGGCGCATGTGAGAGGTGGTCAGAATAGTTGCAACTTGATTTTCCATCACCTTGTTGTTTATACCAAGCCAGAGTACAGTTCTGTTAGAAAATCAGGGTTTTTTTGAGGAAAAAAACGGAGGTACTTTTTTCTCGTTTAACTAATGAAGAGCAAATCTAAATTAGTTGGAAAAACACATTCTGAAAACCTGCTGTGCAAAGTCTATCTGGAATCTGAAAAAGTTGGAACACCATGTTAATTATATTGATTCATGCAGTGCACTGGAAAGCAGCTTGTTGTCCCATAGCTATTGTTTGTTACTTATTTTGCAGTGGGTGCTTCCTCTCCTGCTGAAATCCGCTCTGTGAGGCAGTTCTGCATGCCTGCAGTGTGTAACGCAGCAAGCTGATTGCTGGAAGATTCCACGTTATCAGTTTGTCCTGTGGAAGGTGTCGTACCAGGTGTCTCTCCTCTTACAGTGCCATTGTTCCACCTGAATTCATAGGCATATGTAGAGCTTAAATAAGAGCTGCAGATAAAAGATACAGAGAAATCAAACAGGTCCTTTGCTTCCTCATGACTCTCATGTTTTGTGATAGTTTGAAGATCAGCAGCATTGTTCTTGAGTGTTTCTTTTAAGAGCCATACTTATGAACTACATATATTGTATTTTCTCTAGTTCCATTTTAGGTACTGAAGCATTAAGGAGCTTCTTTCGTACTACAGCAGCAGGGGAAAAAAAGTGTGTGTTTCTGTGTATATTGGTGCTAATCCTTAGTAACTGTAAATGGCTACATTGGTTGAAAAATGCTTTCTGTCGAGGAATGTGCTCTGAATAATCTTCTGAAATCCGGTGCTGACAGACACTGCTATGTAAGGAGGCCTTGTGACCCAGTCAAGTCTGGGACAAAAGTTGACAGTCATTTGAGATGCAAGGTTGTTTAAAAGTGTGTTTTTATCTATTGAAAATCACCAGTCTTACACCTGCCTGTAGCTGTCAACATTGGGATGTAGTCCTGAACCCAGCACTGGAGACTGTTTATCACGTTACCATCTAAATACTTTTTATTTCTCAGCTGTTTTTAGGCTATTTTAAAAATGCTTCTGCTTTTGGTTTGGTTTTCCACTGCAAAACAACAGCTGAAAACTTCTCAGACACCATTATCATTAGGATTTGAGTTTGACAACTCCGCTTAATCGAGTCATCTGCACTAAAGAGAAAGTACCCCTCGAAAAGATCAGTGAAGAAGTGCTTGCTGCAGACTTAATCGACCACGATCTATTCTCCTGCTGTAAAAGCAATTGTCCCCACAAAGTCTCTGAGAAAAGCAAATAAGAGCAATGCAATTTATTGTAATTTTTGAAGTGTTTGGCTTTCTTCTTTTCCACCGTCTGTGCATTTTATGTTTCTGTCTCTCATAGTCATATCTGCTAGCTGTGAAAACTTTCTCGGGCTAGTTTACATTGGCAGCTTGGGCAAGATTGTGGAATAATGTTTCAGTTCCAGTTGGGAAGATGAAGGTTCTCCCTTTTTGTTGCAATTTAATTGTAAACATAGTTAATCCATGTAAGTAGGTGTGAAGTCCATATGTTAAGCACATAATGTAACTTTCTCAGTTTATAAAAATGTTTGAGTGTACACAAATAGAACAACTGAAAAGAATCCTTATTTTGGGAATCAAAATGGTTTGCTTTTACACGTTTCTAACACTAGGCCAGAACCTTCAGGTTATGTGTTGTGTGACTTGGGCAAGAGGTTGGAGTGAAGTTCCGGCAGAGCATATACGTGGTCTCTGACTTGCAGTTGTGTGCTAGCGAGCAGCCTTTTCAGGAGAGAGATCCTGAAGTTGAATAGTTGTGTGTTGTGAGTGATTTGGATCATCTGAAGCTGAAGTGCTTTGGTTATCAAAGGGTTGTAGGCATCCAGTATAATAACAACAGGTCTTTGTTTTTTAAGGTGTATTTTTGTGGGTTTTTTGTAGACCGGGTGTAAACATCCTCCCATGGAGGTGTGTTGGTTGTGTTCTGTCGTCTTTCCCCAGTACTGCAATGGCATTATTGCAATTCATGCCGTACATGCTGGAAATGATGTGTTGGGGAGGTATATGGGGCAATGCAGTACTCCTCCAACAATATCAGTGTTTAATGTTACTGAAGCTTTCGGTGTCAGTGAAGTGCAGTTAAGCGCAACATGACAAGAATGAACAGGGGAAATATTAGTGTCTTCTCTGGGGAGTTACAAAACTCGACCCTATTAGAGAAGGCTCTGTCTGAACAGCAGAGGACTGCACCCAAGGATGAAGCAGAGATGGATGCAGAAAGACTTTTCAAAACAAAAGTGTACTCGCCTTTTCTCTTCTTCGGTGGAGACTCAGGCAAGGCAGAGGTGACAGTAAGAGCTCTGCGTGTGATGTGCTGTTTCTCACCTCTAGAGATTTTCCTCTTCCAATGTACTTGAGCTTGATGTGAGCCTTGTTCTGAGGCTCTGAGCCAGCCTATGTGGTCCAGGATAGAAGTGTGTTTGACGCGCAGCAGGCCAGGTGAGTTGATTGTGAGGCCAAGTAGCAGCACAAATGTAAACTTGGATGCCTTTGTCAGGAAAAATTATGATCCAGACCTCAGCATTCAAAGCTTGCAGCTGCTAAGCTTGTATTAAGTGGCTGTAGAATGCGTGTTGTGTATGCTGCATGTTTTGGTCAAGGGAGGAACAGCAGCAAGCTCATTTAACACTGCAATTAATAGGAGCAAGCAGCATATCACTATTGCAGTTGCTATAGAAGAATGTGAGTAGGCATTGTGTTGGTATTTTTAAAGTAAATCTTGCATGAAGAGCAGACTAACAATGCTGTATTTTTGTACGTCCGGAAGTGAGCAGTTGCAGTGATAAAACTTGATTAATGTTGTTCATCTAGTGGATTCCTCTAGGACCTGCTAAACTTAAAGGTGGTACTATAGATGTCTAGTTGTAATTGCATACCTGTAAAATAAAGGAAGACAATAATAAAGGCTGCATTAAATAGTGGTCCAATACCTTTTTGTTAACTTTGGATAGAAGCGGACTGGAATCTGATATGGTTGTGCTCTTTCCTGTAATAAATTGAAAAAAAAAAATTTGATTTCTATGTTGTCTCTTCAAATATCACAATTTTCTTCTGTATATAAAAAGCAGTAGGGAGAACAGCTAATGCTACTCTTTTGCTTTGGGACTCCACATACCTCTGGAGGGAGGCAGCACTTATTAGGATTCTGTAACTTGAACACCATGTCGATTACTTGAATTGTGCTTCCTGGCAAAAATGATTATGGCAGCAATGAAAAAAACCCTCCAAGTTCTGTTGCAACGCACAGTCTATAGCGTTGCCAGGTAGAACAGATACATAGGATGCTGCTACCTCAGAGTCCGTTGTCACCATTGAATAGTACCAGTTTCTTCAGGGAAGGAAAATGTGCGTTGAGGACAAACGTGCAAAAAAGTGTCGCAGAAACTTCCTCCCAAGACTGCTGGGGATTGGTCCGCGTCCGATGCGGGAAGCTGATGAGGTGGTAGACAGGGCTGAAGTTTTACATATGTAAAGAATCAGAACTAATTTTGTTGTGCAGTGGTTCTGGGAAAGGTAGCGTTATGACTCTGGTGCTTTATTGCAAAAATAGTTTTACCTGCGTCTCTTCCAGAAGCTCTTACCTTGGTGCAATAAAACGTAGGAAAACATAAGAAAAACATTACACTGGAAACATTCCTCGCTCCAGATATAAATGCAAAGGTTCACATGACATACTGATTAATGCACATATGTCTGGTGTGGCTGCCGTTGCTAAGGGAGAGTAAGTATTTGTTTTTAATTGAATAATCTGCAGATGGCAAGGCAGAGCTTCCAGAATGCAGGCTGTGACCTTGAAGAGCTGTGGAGAGGCTTGTTTTGCAGCTGACAGCCTTCTCTGCAGTTTTGTGTTTTATGGATGCACAAGCCTCCAGAAATACCGCGAACGTGCTGTTTAATGCCTCGCTTTGCATAGCATATTTTGGTTCTTTTCTAATTCTTTCAGTAATTGCCTCATGTTGCCTTCTTGTGGGTGGCTGAGGAGGGAAGAACAAAATGCAAATTAGCTGTCAAAGCTAAATGTGTCCAAAAGTTGAAAAATACAGCTAAATTTTCATACTTAGTAGCCTTGTCCCAAGAGATACAGCATTCTTAAGCTGCTGTAACATCTCATCCATTCATAAATGCAAGAAACTACTTCTCATCTCTGGTCCAGATTCTCTGGTGAAACTGTGTGTTTTCCAGATTCTGTGATGAAACTTTTTTCCAACTGCAAAGTGTCTGTGTATGATACATTGGCAATTATGTAGCCAGAGTCATGCCAATATCAGTAACTTTAGTGTTAATGAAGAGCTTTTCTCCGTATTGATGTTCTGTGTCTCATACCCCTCTGGAGTATTCGGTGTGCCTGTTAAATTGGAACAAGTAACCTTGCTAACTGAAGGCAGCTGGGAGATAATTCCTCACTGTTACTTCTTAGGGCTTTGTGTCTGAGCTATATAGAAAGCTGCAGAGTTTAGTTAACCACAGGAGGTATATTTGATCTACTTTGTGGTGTTGTATTAGGTTTATGGGTTTCTGTTTACTTAAGTTTTGTTTTTGGGTTTTTTTTAGATAAAAAAATTGTCTCTTTCTCTTTGTGACAGCTGCGGATAACTGTGTGGTCCTTGTGTACGAAATCTGTGTCTTACATCAAGTATCCCAAAGCTTGTCAGCAGGGTAAGTGTCACAGATCTAACACAGGAATGGTATTTTTTTAATATGGCAGGAAGGAGAAAATGAATTTGACGTGTAATGACGAAACACATGTTTCAGAGCAGGGTTCGCTCCCCCTCAGGGACGCACGTCTCTGAGATCGGTACCCGTGTGCCACCTGCCGCAAGGCAGGAAGCTGTGCTCCGGGGTTGTCGTGTTCTCACTGTGAATCAAGGATTACATCTGATCAATGTGCCTGTTCTTCGAATATGCGTCTTTCTCTTGTGTTCGCCTCTCAAGCATCCTTTAAGACATTAAATTAAGCTGGATGCATTGATGATGAAAAACACTAATCCAAAGTGGCTTTAGTCATCTTTTACACATGAAGAGATTTGAAAGGGAAGCTCATGTCAGGCCTGTCTATCCACATGGCTGTGGTTAGCAGTTTCCTGCCTGAGGCTTGTATATAGTAATAGCCCATATATGACAAAGACAATTATGTATTACATATAAAATAAGAGCGGATGGGGACCAATGCCTGGAAGTTGGGGGTGTACTGATGGTTGCATAACTAATCCATTTAGTTAGACTAAATTAACTGTTTATTTGAAATCTGTGGGTTTTATATAACAACAGTCTGTCAGTAATCAAATGTGAATCGTGCTGAAGTTCTGCAGTAGCTCCGAAGCTGCGGCCTTAGAAATAGTATATTCAAAGTTTAAGAATTGCCAACACAAGCAAATTAGTAAAACTATACATTGCCTTGATTAATGTGGTCTTCTGTGAAGATATTTTTACTTATCTGAATTGGGAGTAACTGCTTCTCATTGAAGAAAAATTAGCTATTTTGTCTTGTTTTCTCTGTTTTTGTTTTTTTAATTAACTTTGTCTCATTGGCAGGGATAGCTTTCACTAGGGATGGCCGCTATATGGCAGTGGCAGAAAGACGTGACTGCAAGGACTTCATTAGCATCTTTGTGTGCAGCGACTGGCAGCTACTGAGGGTAAGATGTGTCCTTGCCTTCCACTGCTCCTAGATACACTGCAGGCATGTGTTGCACACTGCAGGCACGTGTTGCACACTGCTTTAAACTCAATCGCTGTGGCAGTCTGGTTTTAGACTTGCCAGGGCATTTTCTATCCAGCACCTGGCTCCTTCGTTGGCCTGCAGGCATGCTTCCCTAGCAGTATTCTGTTCAGGAGGCCAATATATACTATATGTGCATAAAGAATTTCTGATGGAATGCAAAAGTTCACCTTTGAATTCTTGCATGAGTTTATTTACAGTAAACTATGCTACATTAATGATAATGAAAGCATCAAATGCTTGATAAAGTGATCATTTGGAATGTATAATATAAATTGTCATATTTTCTGTTTAACAATGAGACTAGTCTGTGAAGGATGCGCACTAGCGCATGTCATAGAGGATTGGATGGATCTGAGAAATTAAAACCTGTTAAGAACTAGTCCATACATAGTGTCACCTCTGGTTCAGGAATTCTGAATCTCATTAGAAGCTAATAGCAAAATTTGGGAAATACTGCTAAATGCTTGTCATGTTCCCAACCTCTTCCCTAGTGATCCTGTACCAGCCTTCCTGAGGCAAGGAATTAGGCTAGCTAAATTTCTTGACTGATTCAGTGTAACTACTTTTGTTCTCTTATGAAATACTGTTCATTTTAAGGTAGAGCGTTTTTTTGCCCTTTCTGTAAAGGGAAAGCAAAGAAACAGTGAATGCAGCATACTATTACAAAAAATATTTCTCTTTCTGTGCTAGCACACAAAAGGTTCTTTTGTGGTTGTGGTAGCACTTGAAAGGATAAAACTGAGGACTGTTAGGTTAGATGCAACAGTATTTGTTAGTATAATATTTCAAATGGTTTTGTTTTTTCTCTTTTGGGGGCAGCATTTTGACACTGGAACGCAAGATCTGTTTGGGATTGAATGGGCTCCTAATGGCTGTGTTCTGGCAGTGTGGGATACGTGTCTGGAGGTATGAGGAAGAGGCAGATTATTTTCTTGGAGAGTTCAAGTTGGTTTGTAGGCACCATGTATAAAGCAGTAACTAAAATAGTGTTTTAATTTTTTTGTTAATGTTACAAAGCTGAACTCGAACCATTTAAAATATTTTACTTGTATTGGTAATGGATGGCCGTACACAAGTGTATGTCAAACTGTTATGTAAATCTTTAATGACAGCAAATTATCTTTTTAGCTTTCTTTCTAGTTTATGGGGGGGGGGGGGGGAATTGATTGTAAACATTGCAGAAGCCACTATTGAAATAATGAAAGAATAATGAAAGAATTATTCTGTTAGACTCTTCTACCACTTTACTTTATATTGCACAGTAATTTTACAGTTAAGTAAAACTACTCATCCAGAAAGTTTGCAAGGAATATATACGTTGCTATCCTTTCTGCTCGGAGTAGGTGAACTCCGAGGTATAGAAAAGCGTCCTTCTGTGGCCATAAAGTTATGGGCAACATGATCAAAACTAACAGCCCTGGGAATGGGCAGGTTGTAACACCCCTAATCGGATGGCTTGCAGATGCGGAAGGAGCATGAGTGTCTTCCATAATGGCATCTGCTACTGAGGATGTTGAAGAGTGTTGAGCTGGATGGGCCGTCGTTTGGGTCCAGTGGGACATTTCTGTTCCTGGGGACAGGGTGGATGTGTTCTGCAAGTGCCAAAAGAGCCAAAGGGGAAGCCTAGAGCCTCACGTCTCAAGTCACAGATAAGAGACCATGCCCTTTGTCTTTAACTTGCTGCATTTTAAGCAGGGAGAGTTTGGAAGGAATAGTTTTGCCTGTCTATGGCTTTTGACAATATTGTTGGTCTTAGAATTAATCTATTTATGTTTCAGTATAAAATATTGCTGTACTCCCTTGATGGCAGACTGCTATCCACATATCGGGCTTATGAATGGTCACTAGGCATAAAATCAATTGCCTGGAGTCCCAGCAGTCAATTTTTGGCAATTGGCAGCTATGATGAAAAGGTAAGAAATAGGTTTATTTTCTCTCTTTTATCTAAACTACTTGTAGAGCTTTGTCGTAACAGTTCTGTCTTGCAATGCTTTCTTGAATTAGGTGCGTATCTTGAACCATGTAACTTGGAAGAAGATCACAGAGTTTGAGCATCCAGCAACCATTGCTAACAAAAAGACTGTAAGTACAGATCCAAAACCCATTGAATCATTAGCATCGCTTTGACGCTGGTATTTGTATCTGAAAGATGCTAGTAAATCCTTTTCATTCGGGAGACTTTGCTTTTTCAACCTCCTAATATGTAAATAGGGCTTGGGAAATGGCATGAAAATCTGGGGATATAAGAAAAATAGAGGAATTCTTTCAACTTTGATGGAATATGCACCTATGATCCTCTCAGCTTTAGCACTTACAGATTCTCAGATGACTTCTGTCATATGCCAGTGTATTTTGATGTAGATGGTGATTGCATTACAGATTTGGGTATGCAGATGATGACCAACTGGGAAACTTAACAGGAGAGATTTGTCTCAGCTTTATACAATCCATAACTTTAAAGAGCATTGGAAGTGGATTGTGATCAGATCTACATCTTGTTTGTACAAGCTCATCCAGCTCACCTAAAGAGCGTGTGCTGTAAACATCTGTTGTCATTTATTTTTATCCTTGCACACACGTATATGCAAGGCCCAGCAGATTCTGGGTAGTTAGCAGCAGGTGGAGAGCTGTAGCTTTTGTTCCAAAAATCACAAGCTGTTCTCATCCATCAAGGTAAAAAGACCCCACAGTGTAGTAGTGCTGCGTGCCACCGCAAAGGAAGGACCAGTCTTGCATCTGGACAGATATTCTGTAAGAGTTTACATGTGTAGACTGTAAGTCTGCAACATTCACGTGACTGTGTTGATGCCTCTTAACCAGAAGCAAGGCATGATCCATTAAATGCACCTCAGCAAAGTTTTTCACGACTCAAAAATGCCCTTACTTCCAGTTAGGTGTAAAATATGTGATGGAAAACAAATGGAAATAGCTCTGTTAATCTCTACTATACAGACAGGAGTTGCATTTGGTGCATTTTATCCTTGGTGCTTGTGTTTGGGAATAATACGTTGTAGACACACTATTAAAATATTTTTGCTATTTCCTTCTGCAGTGTTGCACTTTGTTTGCATCTATTTATGGTAGTATCTGACTAAAGATTCTTTGTTGCAAAAATGAAATCTATGTTCCCATTGTAATGAAGGTGATTTATTACACTGCCAGATTTAGCTCTCAGGAATAATGAATGAGGTGTACTCTGGCAGACTCATTCTTCATAGACTTCAGAGTTTGTTTATTTGTCACAGGAGTGTTTTCCTGATCATGGTTCCAAATAGCAAATGATTCACTGAGAATGCTGGATTCGGTGTTTGCCTGCTGAAGCCCTTTCCTCCGTTGATGAACCAGGGGATGCTAAGATATAACACACTTGAGAATGAGTTAGTGGGATGTGGATGATTTGGTAATAGCCCATGTTCAAATTCTCCGAGGCCCTTCTGTAGAACTCTCACTTGTTTCTTTGTAGATTGTGTATAAAGAAGTGGAGAAATCCCCATCTGTTGAAACAGAGAGACTTTCTTTCCCTCCAACAAGAGCATTGGCTAGTTCTCTCTTCAGCACACAAAGTAAATGTAAGCCAAAGTTTACTAAAATGAGACACTTGAGTTTGCCGTGTGAAGTCTTTCTATAAATAAACGTTATAGGCAAACTCTGCCTCTTCGATATTGGGATGGATCCTCTGGATGCTCTGCTGAAGGCTCCCAAGTTAGCTGAAGAGCTCCGAGGGCAGTAAGCACCCTGCTAGAGGGGATGCTGTCTGCGTGGTGGTTTGAAGGCAGGTTAAAGGCTAGCAGGGTATTATAGAAAAGAACTGTAATTGCTTAGCTGTAGAAATAGCAGCCAGATCTCAGTCTTGGAGTTGCTTGCAAAAGTTGTCTGAATGTTGTTTGGATTCTTTTTCTGATTTGTTCAGTCTATGCAATGTTGTTTCATGACTTGGTTTAACTGTTGCAGATAATTGCAATAGCTCATCTGATTCTAGCAATTAAGGATCTTATCATAGTGTGTGGCAGTTCAAATAATTAAAAAATGATCAGAAGGTGTTACAGTCTTGCTGTCTGTTACAGGATAGCAATTAAACCCTTGGGTATGAGGTTATGCAAAAAAGCAGAACATGAAAAAGGCTATTTGGCTATTCTCTGAGAAGCTGTAGTCGTAGCTATGCTTTAAGTTTGCCTCCAGACAATAGGCTTTGAAATATTAAAAAGATGGCAGACAATGTATGATTGGTATTTTTTGTGTCTTTTTTTACTGTCTCATTGTTTGTGGTACTGTAAATCACCTTTTGGTTTTGTATTCCTGTTTATTTGAAATACTAGTTAAAAGGTAGCAGAAAACTTGATCTTTCCTTTTTTTCATCGTTTCATCTCAGACTTGCCTGGATTTCCAGCCTTTCTTTTTTTGTAGAAGGGCAAGAATAGTAAGCTGTTTATATGAAGATGCAGTATCTTAAAACAATTGAAGTTTTTGATTGGAACATCTTGGAGAAGAGTTAAATATGGTCATATCACTTCAGAGATGAGGGGATTTTTAACAGTTGGAATTTAAATATTTTGTCCACTCAAGCTTGCTTAGTAAAGTACTTTCGTTTCAAATTCCAGATGACATTTCCCAGGTGCCAGTTTCTTTACAGTATATCAAACCAGTTGCTGACAGGGCAAATCCCAAAATGGGAATTGGGATGTTGGCATTCAGTCCAGATAACTGTTTCCTGGCAACCAAAAACGGTAAGTTCCTACTGCCCTATGTTAAAGGGGAAAGCTACTCATTGTACGCGGTGTGTTTTCAAAACGGAAACGAGGGCAATAATTGATCAGTTATTTTGCACTGTGGGAAGACTGATGGCCCTATTTAAAATTGGCTCGCTGTTGTGCAAACGTATCGCTACAGAGGAAATTCAGCCTATGTCTTCCAGCGTAGGTAAAGCCTTGTGAGCTGCCAGAACTGCTTATCATTGCATTAACTTGGTCTTGACTTTGTATTTAATGAAAATAATATGCTTTTTATATTTCTTCACATGGATGTGAGCTCATTGTATTAGAAAATGAAATACACAAATCCTTCCTACCCCATTCACAGCAAGTATCTCTTGAAAGGCAGAATGCTTTACAACCTGTAGTCGTGGGGCTTTTGATTACCTCAAATAGTGAAAGTCATGGAATTAACGTTTAATCTTTCCCTTCGATGGTTGTGAAGGGCTGTTTATGTCTGGATGCAGCAGCTGTGGTTCAGAGGCAAAAGCCATTAACAGTAGCATAATTATGAACAGATTGATAAAAGCCAGTGAAGGACTGGAAGACAAACTAAGTCACTTCTTTTGTCATTTTTGCATTTTTTTCCAAAGTGAAATTGAAGGCACCGCTGGGCAAAACTCTAGTGGTGTTAGACCTGTGGTGTACCTAAATGGTTTGTGTTGTGTTAGACCTCAATTAACGGCCGCTTCTTTAAAATAAAATGTGAACTTTTTATCCTTCAGGTATTTACATGATTACCTCTTCCTTTTCTGACAGATAACATTCCTAACGTTGTCTGGATCTGGGACATTCAAAAGCTGAAACTGTTTGTAGTCTTAGAGCAGCTGTGTGCAATCCAGTCTTTCCAGTGGGATCCACAACAACCTCGACTTGCTGTATGTACGGGAAATAGCAAAGTCTACTTATGGTCGCCAGCTGGCTGTGTGTCAGTGCAGGTTCCGATGGAAGGTAAGGCTGCCTGCAATAGCTGCCGCACGCCATCATCAGCTTCTTATTTACAAAATATTTTTCCACTTATAAATCGGTCTGAGCGTTATCGTGTACATGGCTCAGATCTGTTCTTGGAGCTTTTTAAAAACAGGTATTTCTATCTTCAAAAAAGAGGAGTTCATAATGAGACAGAGCAAACATGATAAAATATATCAAGGACAGAGCACAGGGGCTAACGATGATTTAATTGTTGCTTTAATCATATGGTATGTTGAATTCTTTCTCAAGATTTATATTCATATCAGTTTATTTACATAGAAACTGTAGTTGTGCAGAATGCCAAGTGTTGAAACAAAGACTTTAAAACACCTATAATGTTTTTGGGTATTCTGAAGAAAACAACTAACTACAACAAAACACTAATGCGGAAAAATGTGCGTGGTAAATCTGATGTGGAAAGATAGAAGAATATATGTGAACCTGAACTCTAAGTCAGCCTGCGTGATGAGAAGTTTTCTGGCTGGCAGTAAATGATACAAGGCCATTAGCTAGATCACATAAATGCCTTTCTGCATATTAAACAGAAAAGAAATCACAAAGATTCAACTTTTTCCTTTCTACACAAGGAGCGGCAATATCATCAGGGTACGCAGCTCTGCACGGTGAACAATCTTGTGGCATCTATTTGCATTAAAATGACGAGTCTACAAAAATCTATGCTTGTATATAGAGTACAAAGTAACTATAGGTTTGGGGGAAAGAGTCAGTAACGCAGCTTATCTGCCCTGCTGTACTGGAGAACAGGTTGGCTCTACTGCAGCCGGAACAAAATCGAACCCCCTGTTAAGGCTTCCAACGTGGGGAGGGTATTTGTTGCAACGTCTTACTCCGGCTACCTTTTCCCAGAGTAACAGGACGGACTGTGAGCTCCTTGCTGACAAACTCTGATCTGTTTCTGCAGGTGACTTCCAGATCGTCTCTCTCTCCTGGCATTCTAGTGGAGACTCCATGGCGCTTCTGAGTAAGGACAACTTTTGTGTGTGTTACTTAGAAAGAGAAGAGGTAAAATAACAGTCGTTTGCATTAAAAATGCTCACAAGTTTGAGGAAGAATGAGGAATGGGGTCAAACCCTGTTGCCCAGTCTGAAGCTTTTGTATTTATAAATTATTTATTTGAAGGAGCATACCCAAACTCCAATGTGTAAAGTACTGTGATTGCATTTGAATGAAGTGACGTAGCAACTAAAGAGTAGAGAATGAAGTCTGGATTTCAAGAAAACTTTAGTATTGATGTAGTTCAACTTTCTCTTGAACTTTGTCAACTGTGAAACCTTATTTTCTAAAATTGTAGCTGTGTGTATATAATGTATAGCTACTATTTAAATTTTATAATTTCCAATAAATATTTTGATAGTTACAAACTTGGTATGACTCTACCTATAAACCTGCACTTCTCCATTCTAAAGTCTGTTTCTATATTGTCAGTCATGTGATTATGTAGCTATTTATCCCAGCACAAGGAAAGTTATTTGCACACAACAGTGTACAGCTTATACCTAGTCTTGTAAGACCACAGATTTTTTTCTGGTGTATTAGAATTAAATATTGTGGCAGAAGTAGATAAATCAGTAAGAGACTTTCTAGCAAATCAATTACTGTTAAGACAAAACAAGTTCTTTGTTCAGAAAGCAAATTGTCACCTGTAGTAATTTTGCTTTTCCAGACTAAGATGTTAACGGGTGACAGTAACTGCCTAGTCTCCCATAGATGTAGTATACTGAATCTTTACAAGAAGGATCATAACTGATACTTTAGAATGATAGATTACAGGCAACTGAAATGGGAGCTGCTGACCCAACCATCTAGTGCCAAATTGGAGTGGACGGTTCAGCAGGGACAGAGCAGTTGGACTATCCTTTGTCTTTAACCTGAGTAGCCAGCCACTGTTTTCTACCAAGGAAAGGAGCCCGTTGTTTAGGAATTTATTGGATGTTTTTACTTTTGCCACTTAATTTCACAGCCTCAGTCTCCACAAAATGAAGAACGAAGAACAAATTTAGTTGGAATTTAACTTTACTGTAAGATTAATGAAAATTAAATAGATATATTAGAAAATACATTGAGAGGGGCATGCAACTCGTTGCATTCCATCACGACTTCAGCTTTACATAAGTTTCATGAATACACGTCTACTTTAAGTTCAAAAAAACATCTCTGCGGCACAGCATTTATTCAGCATTGTAGTTGTGCAAATAAATGCTCTGATAAAATGTCATGTATAGAAGGTCATACACAATGAAAAAGCTTGTTAGAGTAGCCTCAAGAGCGATTTCAGTGGTAGTCTCTCTTATGCTGCTTCGCTATTTCATTACCGGACATTTGTATGAGGTTAAGTGCGAGAATGTATAAATCAAGATTGACATACAGTAGTTAAAGTTTTATCTGTCTCCATTAAAAAGTCCTGCACTGCTTAGAGCAGATTTAAGAAAAATTGCTAAGAATATAAATCTAATCAAAATAGAATTCCTTTTCAGTTTTATAAATAATAGCTTCGAAGGCAAATGTGTTTGCGAGGCTTTTGGCAATATTCTCTCAAAAGAGTCTTTACTCTATGGCTGCAGCACAAAAACATCAGAAACGAGGAAGTTAGACTCAGGTCTTAGATGGAGGTATTTTTACAAAAAGCTAATAAAAGCATATTCAGCCATATACTTCAGTTTACAAAGTAGTAGTTCGCGTACACTGCTTCTGAGCAGACGTAGCAGTACAGGGTTAACAAAATCTGCTGACCCTGTTTTGCTAAAGAATGACTGACACAGCTTTCAAAATTCTTAACAGGCATTAATCAAAATGCTAAGATTACTGTAATTGTGAACACTAGTAACTCTTTAAACAATACGAATCAGTCCCAAGCACACCACATGATTTGACACCATAGACAGGGATACAACTGTAATACGGCATGAACGTTCTACTGCGTCTTGGATATTTGCGCGGAGTGTTTGTAGTAGATACCGATCGCACTTAATTAACCGGGAAGAACACGTACTTAGAAACGGCAAATACCGCTGCTCGCTAGCCCTGTAGAAGAACCAGTAGGAACTGTAAATTAGATACAGAATGCAAGAATGCCACTACCTTACGCCTGCTTCAGATTAATCTGACCTGACCGTAACAACCAGGGCCTCCCATGAACTGTCAGATCTACAACCACCCCCTTCGTTCCCCTAACGCGTTCACTTTGATTATCGAGCATTCTGCCACACAGTGTGCTCTCCCCGGGAGACCAATATCAAATCACTTTCTCTTGAAAAGATTAAATGCAATGAATTTTAAAATCCAATTTTGCCTCTTGTCATGGAGTAGCCAAGCTTGGCCTCATTGTTGATGAAGGACATCAGTCCCAGGTAGGTCTCAATCAGAAGAGGACGCTCCAGCACTAGCACGCCGTTAGCTCTTCCTGGCAATGGACACTCCTTATGGGCTTTCTTCACAGCTTGAATTAGCTGAGTTTTAAAGTTTTCCAACTGAAAGGAAAAAAAAAAGAAAATCACCTTGATGTTTTTCCATTGTTTTAAAAATTGTTAGGTTAACAGCTGCTGATGTTGAATTGTAAAGGATTAACACTAAAGCTGTAGTTGTCATGGATCTCACATGCCATGATAAACTTTACATTCTGACATTTAACCTTAATGGTACAGTCAATGTCGTACCACGACACATGGGCTAGATGTGTAAAGAGTTACCAGTGACGGATTGTTTATTGCTGACTGTAGTCCTCCTGCCCTTACCACTGATGGGTTGAACTTAAATTACCGTAGTGTTCTATTGTTAAGGAAACCTTCAGAGGAAAGCAACCGTTGCAAGAACACCTGAGAACCACCTAAGCGAAGGTTTACAGTTAGCAATTAAACTATTTGTTTAATTAGCTGGCAGTCCTAGATAGAAAAGCCAGGCATTGGCCTGTCAGGTAAGCAAGAGCAGGAACAGCACCAAGATCCATTTTCTTTTGGGTTTTACAGGACTGCACTTCTGGAAGTTTTAGCGTCCTGCTTGTATAAACCATTTATGGGTAGCTGGCAAAAACGGACAGTTGTGCTGCCCTGCAAGTCAAAATTCAGAGAACGGGGAAACGTAGCTTACAGCTCGAAGTTCTGCCTCTTTGATTTAACTGCTTCTATTTGATACAACTGCTCTATCTTTTCAAATAATCTAAGTCGTATCCAGCCTATGAGATCCACAAGGCATCTAGAATAGGAGAGGTGCCTCCCTTACTAGGCAGAGGGACGCGATCTTCTCATCGGCATCTGCCATTGGATGTTCGGTGAAGGTGACGTACGGGATGTTTGTGGACCACGGGTTCCATCTGTTTATGAAGGAGGCGCGACTTTGCTTGTCCCACTGAATTCGAATACCAATACCTTCTCGCCTGATATTGGAGAGAGCAGAATTAATACGGTAAGACTTTCGAGTCTTTGAGGCAAGCTTAATTAGAAAGGTACTGTCTGAATGCTTAAAACTGGAAGCTGAAATACAAGTTTGATAGTAAGTTTTTCCTCTAGAACAGCAGTAGGAGAATTCAGCCCCTGAAATACGCCAAGGTACATTCTTTTCAGCTGAGTGCAAAAAGGTTAAGCTCATAGGACACAAGGCCTGTGCTAGCCTGCGTTTACGTGTGACCCGACTTTTACACGTGGCTTTCTAGTAATGCTAAGGTGGTGCTGCTGCTGCTTACCGCGTTACATAGCGGCGAGGAACTTCTGCTCCCAAATCTGTTCATCTTACCTTGAAAGTCCTTGAGCAACTGGCTTTTAACACAACTCCTAACTGTTCCGGCCAAACAGAGCCGCTCTGCGGTGGTCTAATGAGGCTCCGGTAATTGTTTACAAAGTCACAAGAGGAAAAGGAAGAATCCTCAAACTTGTGCAATGGTCAGTGACAAAGGTTGACAGCTCCAACTATTTACACTGGCAACACAAGAATTACAATAACGTTACGGTATTACTGGGTCAACTTACTTGTTCAGAGATTTAGGTGGGAACTCAAACTCTCCTACAGAGATGGTATCGACGGCGCTCAGGGCTATCCTCGTCACGTGCTGGCACTGCAGGCTGATGAAGTTGTACTTGCAGACCAGGAGGGACCAATCCGTGATAAGAACGAGACGCTCCTTCTCGTTGTTCCAGTGATCGATCCTGGTAAGAGAACCCGACCGAGCTCTAGCGGTTTTGATCGCTGGCTAGAAACACTTAACAGCTCGACGGATAGAAGAGTCGCTAAGGAGAACCAATGTGAAGTCTTGGTAATGCTGTATTTTCGATTCAGGCCTTTGCTTTGAATCAGCAAGTCTGGTAAGAGGTTGAATGTCCCAACACGGGATAATATTAAGAAAATTAGAATAAGTCTGAAGACCCCGAGAGAGAGCTCTAGTGCTATCGCCCGTTACTGAGGCCAAATGCTACTTTATGGGGTAGGCGAGTCTCCAACAACTCTTCCAGCAGGCGTTTAATACCGTGCTGTTAGCGTGTTGCCGCATTTGCTAAATTATTAATTGTATGCGTGCACGTTCAGGGGAGAGAAACAGTTTTCTTTAACTCTGTGGTCTGACTTAGTATTTTACTTTGTAAGAACAGTCTGTGCATTCAAACGCCGGCTGGTTTCTTCAAATTTCATGAATAAAAGATCTTACCTTTCCCTGCGTGTTTTGCCAGACCCATCGCAGCTGTAAGACTATTTCATCCTTAGGGCAACCTACGAGTAGGCACGTTTTCACTCCAAGGGTAACGAGCTCGGCTTTTAAACTAGCACCTTTTGGTACCTGCTACCGCTTATTTTTAGTGTAACTGATTTAATTGCCTCTCCGTACAAAAATTTAAAATTGTCTATTGTTTTAGCAGGAACACTGGTGTAAAGCTGACGAGACCAAAGCCACCCTGTGTGTCAAGGTAAGTGCAAATACCGGGACCAGGCAATGGGCGGCTGCGCCTCCCCCGGCCGGGGACCCTTCTCTCTGCCGGTTCCACTTGTGCCACGCGGGAAGGACCGAAACTGCCTTGTGCTCGGGGCTTGCGGATCTGGCCGAGTGTTGTTCCGAAGAAGCAGGCATACTCGCCTCGTGTTTTGCTCCCGTCCCCTGGTCCAGATACGTGCCAAGATGGAAGCTGGCAGTTTGCACGGTGGTGAGTTATGGGGCTAACGGTCAGTGCGCAGGCATGGCGTTGGATGAAGGAGTTTATCAAAGCTAGGTTAGCGGGTTCGGCGTACGAGTGAATTCCGCATTATACTGGATTTTGTAATGGGTTCACTTCCCAGTGAACGTTATACAGGAACAGCGCTACCACGGAGCCACGTCAAAGCGTCTCTTGTCCACTTGGCAAGCGCTAATATTTACGAGACCTCCCCGCAAAACCGCAGCGGGGTTCGGAAACGCGCACAGGTTCCCCTCGGGGTGTGTGGGGGGGACAGGGACACCCCCAGCCCTCCCACCGCCCCCACTTACTCTGCCAGCAGCCACACGCTCTGCACCTCCCCGTCCTCCCCGGGCATCACCACGGCGCGGATCTCGCTCACCGCTTGCTCGATGGTACCGGGCTGAATCGGGGGAGAAGGAAGAAGGTTATGGAATTGGGGGGAGGAGGAAAAGGTGGAAGCCGACCCCCCCCTTTCCCTCAGCGTACCCGGAATACGAAGTATTCCCGCAGGCGGCCGGCGCGACCGGCGGTGCGGACGCTGAGCGGCCGCAAGCGCTGCCGGGGAGGGAAAGGCGACGCCGTTCCCCCCCCCGCCGCCACCAGCGGGGTGGAAGCCGGTGGGGGGCTACCGATGGGGCCGCCATCCTCCGCGTCCCGGAGCTGCAGCATCGCGGAGGGACCGGGGCGGGTTCTCGCCGCCTTCCGGGGCGGAGCGGGGCGGAGGCGGGCTCGGCGGGGGGGGGGGACCCCCCGCCGCCGAGC
>VFFE01007676.1:1817099-1878906 GCA_008921705.1 Burhinus oedicnemus | reverse complement strand
GGCTTTTGGGTTGCGGCGGTAAGTTAGCACGGGAAGACTAACTGGGAGCGGTCTTACAGTTTCCTACCGTAAGAAAAGCATTAACTTTTAAAGTCCTGACGAGAAACTGGAGGCCTGAATTTATTATATCCCAGAGCTCTCTCCATCCTTATAAAACGTCTTTACGTAGTTGCCTTTCTCCTCCAGGAGCAAGGGAAGCCGCCTGTTAGGCTGGGCAGGTACGTCTGAGTGAACCCAAGCCCCTCTCGCCCGCTCTTTCTCTGACGTAAGCGATTTCCGCGACGGCTGTGGCTTTGGAAGGGGTCAGGTGTGAAAAGCAGCTGCCTTGCTTTCTTCCAGAAGTACCAACTTTTGGGCACGGCTTGTAGGGACTTTAGTCTTGCTATAAGGGTTGCCTTTCAGTGGTGAAATACGTGTGTGCGTGCACGGAAACTACCCAAACCACCTTCTCCCGCTTCTCTCGCAGAAAGCGCCATTAACAAAGCGTGCCAGCCTCCTCCTTAAAACATCTTATTTTAACTGTCTTCTCTCGGCGTGTTTGACAGAATTTGGATTCTCTCTGCGCTCTCGGGCACGCGTGCCGTTGTGCTCTTCCTTCTGCTTGCCGCGCTCCCCTCGCGGCGGAGGGAGGGGAAAGGCGCGCGCAGCGCGCTGCGCTCCCGGAGAGCTGCGGGCGGCTGGGAGGCATCCCTGTGGCTCGCTGGGTTTCTGTCCTACAAGTCACATGGCTTTTCCAGGGAAATAGTGAAAAACCTGAGTTCTGTGGTTGGTTTAGCCAGCTGCTCGCTTTAAAATGACCCTGCCTCTTATTCCCTCCCCTGAGTAAATACGAGGTGTGTTTCAGTGCAGCCAGTCGTTCTGTGTGTTGACCGTAGGCAGCCCTCTGCTTCCTTGCTTTTCCCTTTCTCTGAGCTCCCTGGGAACGAGCCTGGTACCCTGCGTGTACCTGTGCTCAGCACCCGGCGGGTGGAGATCTCTTCTCCGCTCTGTTTGAGCCGGCAAAAACCGAGGTGGGAATGGGATGCTGCAGATCCTGTCCTCTTCTGCGCTGCTCAAAGCAGAATCTGGATGCCTACAGCTTCTCCTCTCTTTGCTTTCCACCGGCAGAGTGCGGACTCTTGTGAGGCGGATGGCAACACTCGGAAGAACAATTCCCATTTTTAGTTTTCATCCGAGCCCCATCCTTATGCTCTGTTTTTGCCAAAGCCCAGGTCTGCCTAGGGCCGCCCCAGGGCAGCGGAGCAGCGCCCAGCTGCTGCTTTCCTTCCTCCTGGCCCCTGCGGAGGGTTTGCCGGCAGGTTCTTGAGGGAGCAGAGTTTTAGCGCAGCATCCCTGCTCCGCTTCCTTCTGCCCCGTCCGGCTGCGTCGGCTGCTGTGCGCCCATCCCTGCAGGAAGGAAGGCAGGAGGCAGCTCAGCCCTCGGCAAGCTCCTCCGTCCTCAGCCTTGCCGCCAAGGCTGGCGGTGGCAACGGGGGATACCTGTGGCAGATTTTGGAAGAGGGAACTCAGCGGTGAGCCTTCTCCGAATTGGACTTGGGCACTTCGCTCTCCCTGTTCTCATTTCACAGAGGCTGGCGGACTGTCACCCGGCTCCGGCAAAATCCTTACCGGCTCCTCTTTTTGTGCTGTTCCCCTGCAGAGCAGGGAGGTGGCTGGGAAAAGGCAGAGAGCCATTTAATCCTGTTCCCCAGCTCCCTCTGTGCCCGGCGCGTTCCCCGGCCACCCCGGGAGCTGGGTGTTAACGGCGCTCGAGCAGCCGAGCGCAGGTCGCATCTGCCCCTCTCCCTTTCACACGCGCGGCAGAATTTCCCTGGGAAGCGATGGATTTTTGTTAGAGCACGTAGAAAAGACTGGACCTCCCTGGGGTGTTTTGAGAGCTACTGGGAAAGGAGTTTTGGGTGGTGTGTGCGGGGTTGGCCTTGGGTAGTGCGAAAGAGCTGCCTTCGGAGAAACAATCCCGACTCAATTCTGCTACTGTTCCGCAGGGATCCCCCCTCCTCTCCTCGGGGCTGGACACGGCCGGTGGGAGGGATTTCGGGCTGTCAGCAAGGAAAGAAACAAGAGAGCATGTGAGGGAAAGGAGCTAGACCTGGGAAAGGCAGGAGGAAAGTTTTGTTACTCCCGTGAAACGCAGGGAAGCTGCTCTCGGCTGGGGGGTGCGTGCAGGAGTCAGTGGGTCCCGTCTCCGGAGGCAGGTGGGGAGCTGGGGCAGGAGCATGGCTCCGGCTCTGCGGATGGGGTAAAGGAGCACTCTCCTGCTCGGGGAAAAGCCCTCGGGGAGGTGGGCTTCTCGGTGTGCGGGAGAGCACCCCCTCCTTTTTCCTGTCCCTCGCCGAGCGCTGGCTTTTGTACCGCCTTGCGAAGTGGATCACGACTCCGCATCGGCTGCGGCCCCATGGGGCTGCGTTGCTGGCCAGAACCCAGGTCTTGTGAGCCACCGGCCGCTGGGCTTTGTCAAGAAGCAAATGCCAGAAGGAAAAGTCACTTCAGTACATTTCAGTACGAGCAAACGAGCGTAAGAAGCCAGGTTTGGTTTTGGGGAAAAACCCAGTGACAATCTGCGCTATAATCGTTTCCCCTGCTCTGAGGAAACTTGCCGAACTGAACCCGCACGGGAGGAAGCATCCAGGAGGGATAAATCTGCTCTCCCCCTGCAAGAATTCCTGTGTGCTCCGAAGGCGTTGTCCTTCGCCAGAAAGAGAGGCACCGGCGGGCTGGGAAGAGGAGGTAGCCAGGAGCGTCCTCCTTTGGGGAACAGGAACGTGCTTGAGAAGGCGGTGAGATTTTCTGGGCAGCCGGGGGGGAGAGAGAGGAGCTGTCGCAATGGAGTTTCCTGCGGTGGCACTGTCATTCATCCTCGCGTCGGGAATCTCTTCTCTCGCCTCTGGGAGCAAACTTCAGCCCCACATGTAAGTAAGCGAGACGAGAGAACCAGAGCGCTTTCGTAGGGCGGGGAGCCGGGAAGCAGGAGCGAAATAATGTTTTATAACCCGGGGTGAATGGGGGAGCAGAGCGAGCGCAGGGGAGGGAGGCTGGTCTGTGTTTCTTGATCTAGTACCAGACGTACACGAAGGTGAAGAGAAGCTTGAAAATCTGAATAGTCGTTGCGTGTAGGGGGTATCTCCCTGTTTTTAACTGAAATGTTGCTGTCGTGTGAGCGCAAGAGGTGGTCGTTGTGCGAATAGTTGGACCTTTCTTCACAAAAGTGCTATTTTTGTTGCACTTTGTGCATCTCTTTCTTACTGCGCGTTTCTTTCGCCCTTTTGCTGTTACTCTAGCAGCCCATAGTCCGTTCTTTTTAATTAAATTTTACAGTTGCGGTTTGGTGTTAATTATTTGGCTCCTTTGGAAAACTTCCTTGCAAATTTGGGCTCCTGCCAGAAGATGATCTCTCGGTGCGGGGGATTGCTCTAATTCTTTTTGTAAATGAAGCCAGTGTGGCATGGTGAGCTAACTCCACACTGCTCTCCCGGAGTTTTTTCACTTTTTGGTGGAAAAGGGGTCCTTTCCGGCAGATAAAGGTTTTGCGAGAAGATGCCTTTTCTCCCTGTGTCACAGATTTTGTGCTCCTGCCTTGACGAGCACTTTTAGGACTCCTTGGATGAGGCGCTAGAGACGAGACATGTGCCAAAGCGTCAAAGAAAACGCCAGCGCCTGGGAAGTGCCGTCCCTTCCCGCAGGGCGCTGCCGCCGCTGCCCGTTACACACACAACTGCTCTTTGGGGCACACAAGAACCTTTCTTCGCGGTAATAAATTACACCGAAACGGTGCCGCTGCCAGCCTTGTTCCTCTGGTTCCTTTCAGCCCCTTTTCCGGGCGTGCAGGCAGCTGGGAGGCGAGGCGCCCCGGGCTCCCGGGGCCAGGGAGATCCCGCTCCGCGTCGGCTTCCAGCTCTCTGGAGACACGAAATAAAAGAGGTCCCCTGGCCCTCACCCTTAGCGCTGGGGAGTGTTGTGCCGGTGAAGTGACGCGTGCGGGGCTTTGCGAGCCGGACGGCTCGGCAGTGGCCGCCTGTGGGGCTGGCGAGAGGAGGCTTCGGAGCAAAGCTAGAGGGGGAAGGAAACGTGCCCCTAATCCCAAAGGCATCACCAGGCTCGCTGTGATTGCCCGCCCTGGAGCGGTCGGATGCCAGCTGCAATCTCTATGCTTCACCACGTCCAAATTATTTAGTTTAACTTCTCTTACGGAAAGTACTTTTTTGAAAACTCTCGGTCCCTTTTGAAGAATTGGAGGCAACAGAAGCAGTCCCAAATAACGAATGGCTCTTAACTTATTAAGTCAGGAACAATTGTTTCCCTCTTAATTCTTAGGTAAAACTACTGACTCACATTGGGTGAGAGAGAGTTAGGATTAGGAAAGAAATAAAGTGCAAATGGTGTTTTTCTTATTTTCTTACTGAATTATATATACTCACTCTATTTACTGGAATTAGTCTTGCAGCCCTTAGCTCTGAACGAGTGAGAAAACATCTAAGACAGCAAACTGAATTCTGATTTAAAGCAGTATTAATAAAATTATGTATCGTTTCTAGTGGCAGAATAATTTTTTTTCCCCAAACACTGTCAGAAGGTGCAGATGTCATTGGTGTTTGTAAGGACGATAGTCAGGAAAATAATCCCCTAGGTGCAAAGCAAGCGTACGTGTTCTTCATTGACTGAGAGTGGACAGAACGGGCAAACCTAGGAATGATTGTGCTGCCACGTCATGTAGGCTGCTGCCTCTTTCCTGATCATCCTCTCTGTTTTAAGGCTAAAAATTAGCCTTGAAGTGTCAGTGGAAAAGCAATTGCTGGGTTTCCAGGTGGGCTGTCGAGCATCCCGGGACCTAGAGGTACGAAATGTCGGCAGCTTCCCAATCTTCCCAAAGCTTGCCGTGTCGCAGTGGCTCTGGATTTCTGTTGCTGTATCTGAGCCTCCCCGTGGGCTACAGGTCTGGAGGCTCGAGGAGGGGGGTCAGGACAGAGCAGGCGTCCCGTGTCCACCACCCGCTTCTCGCACGGCGTTACCCAATGTGTCCTCTCTCGCTGGGGCAACTTCCCGTCTATGAATATGGGTTTGCGATGTTTGCCCCGTAGCTCTCCTATGTTTAAGGGATTCACGGAGGGCTAACGACCTGCTTTGGAGAAATACAGATGGGTGCCACCCTGTGAGCACGCTGTCTGCTCGCAAGAGCGTTAAACCCAAGAGTTTTGGGGGGAGGTGGACAGGCTGCGCTCGACAGCCGCGGGTGGCTGGCCAACCTGGGCAGATTTCTTGTCCCTGCACGGAGGCGAATACAGCATATTGCTTAAGATCTTCCTGCTCTTTCACTAAGGAACCGAAGTCGCCCGTACCCGGTGTCCGTTGAAGCGCTGCAGCCTTCTCCCAGCAGCGTGCAGACCCTCCTACCCCTCTGTTTCTCTGTGCCAGGCCGAACGTCTGCGCGGAGCAGGAGCTGGCGATCGTGGGGCACCGGCAGCCGTGCGCCCAGCCCTTCGCCCGCACCGTCAAAGTCTGGAAGCAGGACTGCGGGGGACGGCAGTGGTGCACGGGCTACGAGCGCAGGTACGTGCTTCTTCCTTCAGGCTCGCTTTGCTCCTCGCGTGATGAAAACGGATTCCTTCCCGCCGGCAGCAGCGGGGAAGCGAGGGTGTCGCTCGCTTTGCGTCCGCCCCTCGCGCCGGCGGTGGCCGCAGGGCTGGCGGGGCTGGGTACAGGAGGGGAGGGCTGGGAACGGCCGCCTGTGCGTGCCCATCCTGCTGCCCAGGCTGTGCTCCGGCGCGGGACACAGCCTCCATAACTGCTCGGTACCCTCCGAGGAGTCCTAGTGACCGGAGAGCGTGGCTGCGGCTGTCCTCGGTCCCCGGCAGCTCTCCAGGGAGAGAGGAGCCGGTACCCAGCCCCTGGTACCTGGCCATCGGCGGGTCTGGCGTTTAGGCAAGAAAGCAGCTGATTTAGGGGGTGATGTAAAGGGAGAGCTACGCGCGGAGGGAGCTGGGGCTCTGAACCCACAAATGAGCTGTAAGGAGCAGAGCTGGGTTATTAGACATTTTTCTTGGCAAAAGCCAGGGGACTATGAGGGATTTGTAAACCCTACGTGCATCTACCTGGAGGGGTCTCTGACCCTGCCTGCCATCTTTGTGACGCTGAGAGTTTTTGAGCTGTTAAGGAATTCCCAAGGAGAAGATATATCGCTTTTGTTCGAAAAAAGCATTGTTGCTGTGGTTAGCTGTTTCCAGTCTTCTGACGATGTATTACATCTGTTTCCTGTGACCATGCCCTGTTAATGAAATGACTCAATCACATCACGCACATTATTCCTGCATCTTTAGATGTCTCGGCTTCAGAGCAGAGACGTCTCGATGCCTCTGTAGAATTTTGCAGAGCTGAAGGCAGTTGCTGAGTCCAAGTGATGTTTATTGTGCGTGGTCTAAAAACAAATAGATGAACGTGGCCGCTGTGCAAGCGATGCTCCGTGAGGACGGGTGACTGCTGTGGTGGTGGTGGTCAGCAGGCTTCGCTGCGGGGTCCTCGACCTCCTTTCACACCGCGAGCAGGACCGTGCTCAGGCCCACGTCATAGAATCACAGAATCGCCCAGGTTGGAAGGGACCTTTATGATCATCGAGTCCAACCATCAACCCAACACTGCCCAACACACCACTAACCCATGTCCCTCAGCACCACGTCTGCCCGGCTTTTAAATACCTCCAGGGATGGCGACTCCACCGTTCCCCTGGGCAGCCTGGTCCAATGCTGGACAACCCTTTTGGTGAAGAATTTTTCCCTAATATCCAATCTAAACCTCCCCTGGCGCAACTTGAAACCATTTCCTCCTGTCAGAAGAGTGCACAGCTCAGCGGAGTTAGGCTTGCACGTGCAAGAAAGGAGTTTGGGTGGACTCTGAGCGGAAAGTTGATGTGGTCGGCCAGCTAATTGTGGTATCCCTTGAGTCGCCGACTGGCCTTTGCAGGGAGCTGGGAGACCGAGCAAGGAGGAGTTGTAGGGAGAGGGCTATGAACGTGTGCAAATAATACACTTTTCTTACCTACCCAGCAGCCAAAGTACAATGTGCCCCATCTTCCTCTGTTCTCCCCCTGCTTTTCTGGCCTCGTTAGGCAGTTACAAGCCTTTACAAAATAATAATGATAGTAGTAGTTTCAAAGAAGCATCTTGGACTAGAGACAGCTTTTAAGTCTTGACTTTAGGAATTCCTCCTAACCTGTAATTGCCAGTAATTATCTTGGTGATGATATCTGTGTAGTGGTAATAAAGGAGCAAAGAGAGTCTGTCTTTTGACCGTGTTTTAAAGCGAGGACTTTGAAATGATAGGTGCCCTGTCTGCTTCTACTTCAAAGGCTGGGAACTCTTCAGACCCAGCTGTCCCTTTAGTTCTTTAATGTATGTTTTTGACATTGTAAATCAAGGAACTGAAATGAAAACACTTTCTGTCATGCTTCATTATAAATACCAGAACAGCCTAGTGCTAAAACTCTGTTCCTGATGAAAACACGGAGGTGAAGCCTAGAGGTGCTGTGAGGGATTTCACCCAGGGAATTTTAAAAGCAAGTACGGTAGAAGGACTATCAGCAAAACTTTCCTCAGGCAAGATTTTGTCCCATATCCCCTCGCTCTAAACTTCTTTTGGGAGTTCCCGTCGCAGCAAGCTTATTCCGATAGATGGAAGACCTCCTGCCAAGCTCCCTTGTGCTGAGCAATTGAGGGCAGCGGAGCGCGCAGTGTCGGCATTCCCAGGGATGCTGCGCAGCCTCCGCTCACCCTCTGGCGCGGCTCCAGTTGGACCCGGCTCCGGCAGCACGGGGCTCGGGAAGTGTATGAACAGCTTCAGGAGCTGACACGGGCAGGGCTGGCCCGAAACTGGCCTCGGTGCTTTGGAGTTCAGGGACGCAACCAGGAAAATCCAGCATCCGCTCTTCTTTCCCCGGCACAGCGCCGGGCACTGCTGCCCAGCCCTCCTGCCTGGCGAGGAGCAGCTGGCTGCAGGGTTCGTCATCGTTAGCTCATTTCCAAGAATTCCCAGGCACGCTTGGGCTGCTGCAGATACCGCGGCAGTCCCATCGCTTCGCCTGAACTGTAAGTGCCGTTGCCAGCCTTGATGGGGGCTTTCGGGTGGGCCAGAGCCCGCGGCAGGCGGGGATGGGGGGCAGCTGGGAGGGCAGCTGCCTGCTGAGCTTCTGCTCTCCCAAAACAGCAGCATTCGCTCTTATAAGACTTGTGTCTGTGCCCAGAGCGCTGGCTTGTAACGGTTCCTAAAACTGAGAACAAACCTCGCTCCGCACCCGCGGGACTCGGGCCCTGCCCACTCCGAGAGCCAGCGTCCACTCCTCAGCGGATGAGCGGAGCATCCGCCCCGCTGCGCTGCTCGTCGTTCCTGGGAAAGTGGAGTTTTTGCTACTGGTTGTGTCACTTTCCCGGATTAGGTGACAACGGAAGGTGGCTTTGCTCAGCCGCAGTAACGAAACTTGCAGGAAGGACGGCGCTGTCCCGGAGGGGCTGGAAGTGGATTTTCCAGCAGCAGGACACAGCAGGATTTTTAAGCCTGGGTCCCATTAGTTCTGGCTCATTCCACATTTTCTGTGCCAGGGACTCCTTAAAACACAAAAGAGAAGAGAAACATTGGAGACACTTTTATCTCCGATGTGGTTCTTTCCAGCCGGCAGCATCCAGATACCCACAGGCAACTGGGGCCGTCAAAATATTTGCATCTCCTTGGGAACCCGCTTGGGCTGACTCAAGGGTCTGGAGTGTCCGATAGGGCCCAGCAAGACCCGCGGAGATGGGCTTGTTCGGGGCGCTGCGGGGGGCAGAAAGGAGGCCAGCGCTGCTCGCGGGCTGCCCTACGTCACCCTTTCTTGGAACACCTTTTCCTCCTCGTTTCTGAGCCTCGGCAGGGTGGCGGAGGAGGCTGCGTGCTGCCGTGCAGCCTTGCTCCTTTTGGATGAGAAGAACGGTGTTTTCCGGAACGGCCCCGTGCCTGAGCACCGCCCCGCACCCCTCGTGTCCTCTGGTGCCCTGCCACCGCGGCAGAGCCCCGGGCTGGGCTGGGAGATGGCTCTCGGCACCACGAGGATCCCGACGGGGCTGAGCCTGGTCGCTCGCTCTTCTGGTGCCTGAGCGACGGCCGATTGCTTTCTCAGCTGCTTCGGGAACACGACTGTTTCCTTCAGAATTTGTTAACAGCTCGTACAAAAAAAATTGGTATCTGCTTTTATTTTTCTCAGCCGTGCTCCCATATGCTGGTTGGCACAGACGCGCAGCCGAAAGGTTTCCTTCACGGGAATTAATGGTTCACCGTTATTTAGGTTTTTTTGTAGAAACATTCAGACGAAATCAAACAACTAGACTGAGTTAGGATAAATATTTTCAGTGGACATGTACAACACATCTGCTGTGCCAAATATTTGTTGTTGTTTGTCTGGTGTGCTTTGGTGGAGTGGTTTCATGTCCTGCCAAAGGGGCTTTTTAAAAATCCGCTTCAGAAGTTTTATCTGTGTTTCAATTTTCACGTACACACAGCGTCAAATTTCCAGGAAAAAAGTGTGGCTTTTATTTATTTATGCTTCAGATCAATCCCTGCTTCGCTGCCCCAGCTCCTAGCCTGGAAGGAACCAGTAGGAGTTGTTCAAGGGACCTTCAGCTTCCACCTGAGCGCGGCGTCCCCCGCCAGCCTGCGCTGGCTCTGCCGCCCGGTGCGGCTGCGCCGTGGCGTCCCCGTCCTGCGCTGGGCTGGGGCCGGCTGCTGGCCGCTTCTGGCAGGCGGGAGAGACGCGGCCACGCGTGCGGCACGGCCGGTCTGGTGCCGGCGGCAGCGCTGGGCTCCTCGGTGCAGAGTTGAGGGTTGTTGCGGGGCGCAGCAGAAGGAGAACCGAGGCGGCGAAAGCCTTTTCCGTCAGGAATCGGTTCTGCCAGCCTTCGCTCGTAGGAGCCTTGCTGCGTACAACACAACTGCACGGAGAGCTTTTTGGGTAGCTTGATATTCCCAGCAGGATCCTGACGATTTTCTTAGCTCACCCAGCCCTTGGAGACACCTGCTCATGCTCACTGAAATACCTGTGGTTCTGAAAATTTAAGCTTCCTGTGTTAATAAGCTATGCAATAGTTTAGAAAAGGAGAAAAGAGCCAGGGGTGTTATGAGGACCTGGACACTCCAGTCTCATGTTCCTGATTACAGTAAATTAAGAAGTATTTTCTTAACATCAGTAATCATTGCTACACCAGGTGGAAAAAAATGTCAGCACATCTGAAATCCTCAATCCTCGTTTTATTTACACCCACAGTTAGAGTTACCACTTCTGTTCTTCCCAGTTTCCTCGTTCTGCAGGAATTAACGTTGTCTGGGTGGTGTCTCGGTTTGTGTTTCAGAACTGCGTATTACACGGGCTACAGGCAGGTGTACCAGGTGAAATACCAGACCACGTACCGGTGTTGCCCGGGATGGTCCCAGCGCGGGGGCGATGCCGGCTGTCTCCACCGTAAGTATCGCGCTGCTCGGATGAGATTCTTCATTTGCTGCTGTCAGCATTGGGGTTTTGGCTGAGGGTGCTCGTTTCCAGTCCTGTGCCTGCAGTAAATGCTATAAAAATGTCTCTAAAAAGAACTGGGTTTTTCGTTGTTTGTTTCTTAATTTTTATTTATTTTAGCTGTGTGTCAGAAGGATTCTTCTCTGGCTTCCCAGGAAGCGCTGTGTGTTGTTTTCTGGTTTTGGAGAATTTCCTCATCGCAGCATGAAAGAGTTTTCAGAGTCACATTCATTTACCCAGTTGCCAAACGCTACTAAACATTTAAAATCAAGCCCAAACCGGTGTTTCAAATGATGCCGTTGGCAGAAGTTCTGGAAAGCTCTAATCTAAGCCCTGAGTGGACTTTTCATTATGAAAACCCGCAATTGCTGGGTGTGATTGAACCGGCACGGTGATGGCTAATTTGCCGTCTGGTTGCTCTTACTCAGCATTCGCGAGAGCTGCTTCCTTGGAAGAGGCGGCCTTTGGCTAATTGCGGAGGCTGGGCTCCGGTGCCGGGCTGCAGAAGGCAGGGCATTTTGGCTGGCAGCGTGTGGCCACTCGTTGGAGTGTGTTCCCTGGCCGCTCCTCGCCCCGAGCTGCGGCGGAGAGCGGGATCCAGCCGCCAGCGTACTCGCGAGGGGATGCGGCTCCTCAGCTGCTTCGGAAAGGTGCGTGTGTCAGGTATTAGAGCTGCTATTTTTAAGACTCGCTGAGCTTGAGAGAGCCCTGCCAGAGGTCAGAGATCTCTGCGGAGCTCCCCTTCCCCTGCTCCCTCCGTTGGCCGAGCGTTCCGGTTCAGGGCTGGTGGGACCCAGCAAGGGACGTCGCGGCATCAGCCTCGGAGCAGGAAGCACGCTGCCAGCAGGGACGAGGCGCTGGCACGCGTCGGGTGTGAAGCGGAGACCCGGAACCTGAGATTTGTGGATTCTGTGGCTGGCTTTCCTCCTCTTTTGTGTTTGTTCTAGCGTAATTCTCTGCAAAACAGGCATCCGAGTATCTATTTCCCAGCTGTGCGGGGAGGCTGCAGCATGTATTCAGATTTGCACGTGAGTCAGGCTAGGGATGTGCAAATATTAGTATATAAGACGATTTTATGTTATTATTGCAGAAGACGGAGGCAGCATGATCCTCATGGGCCCCATGTTCCCACCTCCCCCTCCAGGCTGCACTGCTTGACACGGGCAGCAGATGCTGCGTAGCTCCCGGCTCCTTCCCCTAAACACTGCGGCCGCATCCAGCTGGGGAAATATTTAACTTTAAACTCTGCTTTTGAGATGTTGAGAGCAAAGTAAAATCTTCTCTCGAGTCAAACAAAGGTTTATCTGAGCGTATGTGTAGAAACAAACGTCACCATCAAGGCAGAATCGCACGCGGTCCCTGTGATATATTATTAATTCTCTGCCTAGTTGCATCGTGGAGCTCTGATCTTTTCTGGATTAGGCTTTGGAGGTGCACCCCTACCCTGGCCATAGAAAAGCAGCTTTCGTTTTAAGTAATAAGACAGGCGAACCAACAAAGCGTTTGGGACCTGACCTGCCTTGCCATCAGGGGAATGAAAGCTAGCCGTGTCCAGCTGCATTGTAAGGGCGATTTTGATTGTAACTGACCTACAATACAGGAAAATGTCTCCCACGGCTAGTCACCTTTTGTTCGGTAAGGAGGCTGTGTATACCTTCCGTGCGCTTTGATGCTCGAAGCAGAGGTTTTAAAAAAAAAAAAAAAAAGGTATGTCTAGCAACTAATCTTTATTCTTCCTATTCAAAAGTCTGCAACACGGGAGAGCGACCCCGCTGTGCCAGAGGAAGCTCCATGGGTGCCTAATAACCCACTGCCAGCGAGCAGATAATAACCTCAGCTGAACTCAGAAAAGTGGGTTCTGTAATGATTTTGCCTGCCGAGGAAGTGAGTAATTCCATCCAGGAAGGAAGCAGAGAAAAGGAAATAAAGCTGCTCAGGGCGCGCTCTGAACTCATCATCCTCATCGTGGGGAGCAGCCCTCGGAGGCTGAGCGATGCTCTTCGCCCGGCTGCTCGCTGCGGAGTCGCTCCGCAATAAGACACAGAGGGAGGCCCAGCTCTTTGGGAGACAAAGTACTTTGACTCTCCCTATTGATTTCAGACGCGCTGCCGATGTGACAGGCAAGCTGTAGGTGTTTATTTTCTTGTCGCGCACACGTCAGTAGTTCCTGTTGCTCTCTCTTTAATGGGTCTTGTTTACATGTTTGCTGTGTGTTATTCCCAAGAGTAGGAAAGCTGGTAGATGTTTTGCAGCTGGAGTACAAGCTGAAGAACAGGTTACAAGGTCCTTGCTTTTCCTCTGCTTCCGTCCGTTAGCCTTTGTATTTCAAAGTGAGAACGAGGGTGACGTGATGAGTTGAATGGTGTTTTAGCAGGAAGGACACGAACGTGCAAACGGGGGTCAGCGATGCGCCCTGTGCCACGGCACACGCTGCTTAACGGCAAACCCGCTCCCTCCTCTGCTCCGGCGCCGCTGACCGGTCCTGGCAGCGTCCGCCTGCTCTCTCTGTGCTTGGCTAACTCAAAGCACCCTAAATAATACTCCTGTGATGGGCAGCTTGTGTGCTTTGGTCTCTTTTTTTTAACACCTCCTCGGGACAGCCAGCCCTGGCGCCCTCTGCAAAAGCGGAATGCCACCGAGTCCAAAAATCCAGCAGAAATTGCTGCCCAGGTGTCGGTGGGGTTTTGAGGTGGGGTGTGACCTTTGGCTGGTGGGCAGCTCGGATGAGGTATATGTGCTGCTCCAGGGAGGGTCATGGCTGGCTTAAAACCGCTTCGCTAGAAATTTTGGCGTGGCAGGAGGCAGAAACTAGAACGTGAGAGCATCACCGACGTGACAGCACGGAGCCGGTGTTTATGGCAGAGAGGGTTCGGTTTCCAGAGTCACAGGGTGCCCTGGTCGTACCTGGCGTAAGCTCACAAGGAAGCCTGTGTTGGATTTCCAAGTGCCTTTCTGGAGCTCGTGTTCTAACATCTTTATTTAATTCAATATTTAAGTCTTTTTAATACTCCTGTGATGCTAAGAATATGAATGTCCCACCTCCTGTGTTACACATTCACCGGGAGACGTGTGTGTTTCTGACACGTGGGGCTTTGCTTCCGTTCAGCTGTTCAGAGCTGGTCGAATACCATTAATTTTAAAACGGGCACCGTGCTGTAACCTTAAGTTTCTCGGACTGCGGAAAGGGGTATTCGTACACCTTAAGCGCGATTTGCACGGCAGGGAGCTGGTCCCTGCGGGCCCTTCGCAGGGCAGGAAACTCAACTTAGATTGCTCTGAATCATCTCCTGAATCCCCTGAGAGCAGCGGAAGACCAGCCGGTTGGGTGGCTGAAGTGTGGCCATGGGACATTGCTCCCCGTTCCCAGCTGCCCCCCCGGCAGCCGGTGCTGGTCTAGCAGCAGCTGGATGAGCAGCTGGATGAGCATCCCGCAGGCTGGACCGAGGCCAACGGGGCAGCTCTGCCCGGCTCCCATGGGACGGCCAGTGCCCTGAGCTGGGAGTTTCTGCCCCGATCCGCAGAGATTTGTCTGGGGAGCCCTTCTGGTTTCCGTGTAACTAAATCCCACGTCCTGCAGAGCTCCCGGCTTTTAGTTTGCAGAGGTGTGATGACTTTTCCTGCTGGTGGCCTGGGCCTAGTACGAGCATGTTCTTCTGGACCAGAAGAGGGTGTAGGAAGGACTGGCAGGGGAAATGAGTCAGTAACTGTAAGTGGACTGCTGAGGCAGGGACACGTAGCCAGGGCACTCTGTTTGTTAGAGGATTTTCTATTTTGCGCGTAGCGATCGCGAGTCAGCCTGCGTTCACCGGTGTAGCTCTGCTGAAGGCGATGAAGCTAAGCCAAAATATGTCAAGAGGATTTGTGGCCCTTCCTATCTGTCTTCAGAGATCATTGATGGGGTTCCAGCAGTACAAAGGTGGGCAAGGCCATCGCTCCTGACAGTTTAATTAGAGCTGTTGGACACCGTGCGGTGGAATCGCTCCAGTAAGGACATCTTATCTTGCTTTCCCTTGGAGACTGGCATCTCTTCACTGCAGTGCTCTTTTTGCTCCAAATGCTGGACTGTTCATCACTTTTCCTTAAAAATAAGAAAAATCCAACCCACGTGATGTTTTATTGGGGGAAATTTTCACCACTGTAGACTTGTGTGTAGCTGGCCAAGGCCTGCTGCTTTCTTCTTGTTTGAATGTGACATACTGTCTGACGTTTGACGGTGATGTTAAATAGCTTTATGGAACGGGAGGCCCCAGCGCATTGTGGGTACCAGTTCAGTGGAGTTGTTTGGGCTCTCAGAGCCTGCACCGGTGCCTGGAAGAAGCGAGCTTGCCCCGTTGCAGCCACCGTGTCGAGTGTACTCATTGTTTGCCGAGGTTGGTGGCTGGCTGTAGCAAAAAAAGGGGTGTGCTCCTTTTCCCAACATGCGCTTTTGCGTTTCTAAGCACTTACAGGTGAGAAAACGGCCCATACGGAGCTGCGAGGACAGTACTCAGTGACTCAGAGCGCGTGGGCTCTGCTGGGAACGAGCAGCTTGGAAAGAGATGGAAAATTTCGTAGAAACACCCCGTTAAACGGCGCTGAAGCCAAGTGGTCTGAAGACTAATGGCTCCACAGAGACCTCACGAGTCTGAAAGAATATTTGATTTCTTTGTTCCTCTCCTACTGTGCCATTTGAAATCGTGACAGCTGTGCTTGCTCATAGCAGCCCTGGAGCTGTCACATCTCACCTTGTACAGGCAGGGTGCCCAGCTCCCTTGCAGCATCCCTGCTTTTTGTCCCGTCTCTTCTGCTGGTAGCAGAAGCCTGAGGGCTTATTGTGTTTCCATTGCCCTCTGCCTTGGAGCGTTCATCCGCTCAGTCCCAGCTGGGAAGGAAAAAGGTCAGAAGTCAAGACACCCTTTGCATTTTTAGCATGGCATCAGGTTCTTTCCCTGCCTGATTACTGATAGATTGACTTTCAGACTAAGCTGCTCAATTTCAAGTGGTCTCTGAGATGCTACTTAAATTCCACATGGGTTCAATAACACAGTTAAAGCCCTTGCTGATTAGAACAAGGGGCCTGCATGTCTGGTAATCCCCATGATCTCTAGTTCCAGCTCGAGATGTTGAAAAGCCGAGTCCCACCAAGTCTATAGCTCTTGGTCTGCATGGAGGAGCTGGAGTTCAGCCGCAGACATCGTGTCTGCGTTCTTGGGCCAGCCCCTGCCACGTTCAGAAATGGCACGATGAGGCAGAAAGGCACCAAGGAGAGCAATAAGCATGGAAGAGGCTAAAGAGGAGACCATTAGTAGAAGATTTAGCACGTGGTGACCTTGTCACGGTTGCAATGTTGCCTGTGGACCATGCAGGAGGTGCCAGTGCCAGCTCTGCCCTGACTGCACGCTCCTGCGAGAGACACGGGCTCTTTGCTCAGGCTGGGAGAGCACCGAGTCCAAGAGACCTGGGACTGCAGCTGGGGATGGAGCCGGGCTCTGCGGCGGAGTGGGATGGAAATACCCGAGTCTATTTTTAATGAGCCGGCTCAAGGGCATGGAACAGCCTCGGGGAGCACAGCCTGGCCGAGAAGCAGCTTGGCCAGCTCCGGCCATCGCCCAGCTGTGTGGCCAGGCAGCTTCTGTGGCTCGGGCTCGCACAGCTCACGCTGCCCCGGCACCCGCAGTGCGGTTTGCTGGTCGGATACCTCCATGGAGCTACTGGAGGAGCTTGGGTGGAGCTGCTGGTCTAAAAGCTTCAGTCACCATCCCTAGTTGTCTTTGAGTTTTCATCCAGCCCTCGTTGGGATCACACTTTGCTCTGATTTTTAGCTCAGGTAGAGGTAGGGTGAAGAGCAAGAATTACTGTTCCTTTGGTGAGGAGGTGGGAGGAAGTATCAGAGTCTGAGACGCGATGAGAACCCCTCCAAGCATCCCCAAGGGTCGAGTAGAAAGCAGCTGAATCTTAATCGCCTCGTTAAAAGAGAAACTTTTATTAGTCACAAATGGCCTATTAAAAGGCTCCAGAGTGAGTTACCCCGCACTGAACCGCGTTTCTGTCCTGCCAACTCTGCTTAGCTTTAGCACATCCCCCGGCGAGCGGAGCAAGAGCACTCAGCGGGGCTGGCCGCAGGCGCTGGGCTCGGCTGCCGTCCTGGCTCCGCAGGCACGGCCGAGCCCGGCTGCTCCGTAACCCCGGAGCGGGGCCGCGTGGGCAGGCGAGCACAGCCACGCAGGAGCCGGCTGAGCCGCCGCCGGGGGAGCAGCTCCATTATTTGTGATACAGGTTGGAAGGCTCGGCAGGAAATGTGTTCGGTTAACAATTTAATTTCCTTATTAGGCTGACTTTCCTTTGTACATCACCTCTTGGCTCCTGGAGGCTCATTGTTTTGTCAGCTGAAAGGCTTTGACTGAACTTCTGAACCTCTCGCCTGGGATCAAGCATAGTACTGGTTAAACTTCCAACGTCCGCTCCCCTGGGAGACCATCTTTGTCCACGCAGAGGATGGCTGTGTTGTACTTCGGTGAGCCCACACGTTGTAGGAGAAATGCTGTTCTCCATCACTCTTCCTTTTAAATCAGTCTCTTGTCTCTGACTTCCCAAGAATCCTGCCTTACTAAATCCTCGCAGAAGCTATTGTCCAACCTTTCAAACAGAAGACGATGACGCTTTCTGTAATTTATCCTTTCTTTCCTGTTTCCCGGAACGGTGTTGTTACCCCTTTCCCAAATTTCCATTGCATTAAATTATGTCGTTCTGAATTAGGAGCCAGTTTGCAGAAGGCTTGGGAAGCGCAGGGGAGGGAGACCCGCGGGCCCCTCAGCCCCCCCGGGCTGGGAAGTAGGTTATTATGGTTTCCACTCTGTATGTGCCAGCCTGAAGCACAGAGCAGGGAATTGTCCGGCTCATTCAGGAAATCTGGGGCACAGCCAAGAATAACACCCACATCTTCTAATCCCTGATTTGTGGCGCTGCAATTGCTTCTAATATTTTCCATTGTTGTGCTTCGGGTCTTACTGCGCCGAGGGCTGAGCGCTGCTGGCAAATAGGGCGCCATGCAGCCAGGCTGAGCTTTACCGGCACCCTGTCTAAAGTCCGGTTTTTAGGTGGTTAAGGCGAAGGATTTGGGGAGAACCAAACCGCCTTATTATGCAATTTGGCCACTCAGTCAATTCTATCTGAAGGAGAGGGAGAAAGCAGAAGACAGCCCTTCTCGCAAGACTAGAGCTAGCAGAACCTCAAGGCTGCAGCCCCGGAAAGTCTCGGTGCGTACCGGGAGATGGGAAGCTGCAACAAAACGCTCGCTGCCAGGAGCTCCTTCTGCCTTGCCATGCGGGAGGGAAGTGTGTGCCATCACGGACATCGCCCGGCACGGCTCAGCCGAGCGGGATGCTGGTGATGAAAGAGTTTCTCCACTTCCAGTGTTCTGCACCATCAGGCCAGCACGGGATTGATATGGGATCGCCGTGGTCCCTAAGGATATGTGGCTATGAAAAGTGACTAAAACATTAGATGAGCAGATAACTGGCTTTCTGAAACAACATTTCATCACTGTTTCATTAGTTTGGGTAGATGAGTATTTGGACCTCAATGCTACCTTTGTACTACTAAATAATCTTTTTTTTCGAGCAGGGATTTGAAAAATCATCAGGTCCTTAAAAGAGCCAACGCTGAGGCTTAAATATTTCAGCTCTAGCGCATGTTAGGTGCAAAGTTTGGGGAGTTCGGATATCGGTGGGAACGAGACTTGGAAGGAGCTGGAGTGATCGCTGGGGCTGGCGAGCTGGAGCTGGGGCAGCTGCAAGGGATGCCCAAACCCCGGGTGCTCCGAGGGTTGTGTTGTAAAAGAAGTGATAGAGCAAACATCCCTAAAGTAGGTACGTGGCTCTGCCTGGTAAGAGCGTGTGTTTTGATAGCAAACGTGCAAATTTGTAGAATGTCATGTTCACCTAAACCTTCACGAAACCTTCTTAAAACACCGCAGATGAGGCGGAAAGCTTTGTGTAAGACAGTATCAAGATTTAGCACAGAGGGGAAATTGGGAAGTCAATTGTGTTTCTGTAGGAAAAAACAGAGCCGATACTTGATGTATGGAGGATGCAATGGTAGGAGGAGAATAGTGGGAAACTTAGTAATGTGGTTATTAGACTTCCACGTAGAGTAGGTTGTAACTGATTGCATTATGATAAGAGTTGTGCAAATACCCGGCAACATAGTGCCCAGGGGCTGGCCAGCATCGGGGTTTGACCCGTGATGTGGCTCTCACTGAGCCCCAAAACAAAGTGCCGGTTTGTGTCTCTCCAGACGATGGCCAGGAGGCAGAGGATTCCAGGCAGCGTCACGCGAGCTGTCGATGAGCCTTGCGCAGCCCGTGAAACCTTCCAGGATTTGGAGCTCTGAGGACGTGGATCTGCCCTGCGCTACGTCACCTTCGTTACTGAGCAGATATGGGGGTGGAGGTGAGGGTGGGGAGAGAAAAGGGACCTGCCCTTGCTGCCCAGGGAATCTCCTTTGGCCATAGGGTCCCACAGACCACGACTCCCGTTTGTGCAACCGCTAGCGGACCTGCCGTGGGGAGGGAAGGAGTTTTCCAGGCACGGCAAGCTGACACCCCCAAGCTTTGGGTTTCTTTTGTGCAGGCAGTACCTGCTCTTTCCCACCGCTGATTTGGTGCGTATGTCTTAAAGTTCCAAATTATCTTTGAAAGTGCGTTGGTAACGCTGCAAATTTATTTTCTCATGTGCACAAAATGTCCTGCCAATGTGCCCCAAAATCGCAAACGCTTCCTTGCACAGTTTCCATCTGTGCTCCATTTTTTTTTTTTTTTTGAATGCAAAATTGGTGTTTTGGAGTAGGCATGGAATATTTTGTGCCAAGTATTTGGAGCCATTTTTGAAGCCTGCACGGGGTGCCTTTCCTCCCCTGTTAGAATGACACAAAATGTAATGTGTAATCGCAGACCTGCTTTTTCTGTTACTAATTAGTTACAGCTTTTGCTGGAATGGGAAGAGAAACCAGGGGGCTCCCAACTTGCAAACAGGAGGGGAAGGTTACAGACAGCGTGCCTGTGGAAACCTTCGCCCAGTGAGTGCTCTTATAATTGTTTTCAGGTGGTCCCGAACCATAGGTAGGTTTGTAATTTAATCGCAGGCTTTGTATGGTCAGTCGGTAACTGCAAAGGAGCCGTTTCATCGCTGGCCTTGAGAAGGGTCCAGAGCCTTCTGGTTGGGCACTTCTCCGCCGGCCCGTGCCCAGGACCCCGTGCTGTCCTCCACGCCGGCCAGTGCCACCGGTGTCTCACTGAACCCGCTTGAGGAGCTGACAGTTGGTTCCCAGGCTGCTGGAGATATATTTAATTCTCCAGCTTTTTCCTCAAGGCAGTCAGAACATGCAGAACTGGCAGCCGTGCAGCTTTAGAGAAGAAAAAATGGCTTTTCCAGGAGTTTTTACTTATTTATTCATCCATTCATTCATTTAGTCTGCCTGCACTCATGAACCCAGGTAGCGTTAAGGCAGGAGATGCTGCTGCGTTGTTTTCCCACGCGATGTAAATTTAGCGCGAGGAGTTGCAGGCACGTCATGAGAGTGGCCAGGAGCGCGTGGGACGCTGCGGTCGGTCTGGAACGGGCTTTTTCTCTACAAAGTGAAATCCTTGAAAATTTTCTTTACGCTGACCCACGCAGTCCGCTGCTTAGAAGAAGGTGTGAGTGCTGAAGATTCGAGGAGAGGCCGGTTCTGATGTTACTCCGGAAGGTGCTTTTCTTCAGCACGAAGAATCGCTGTTTGTACGTGTGCTGCATCGGCAAAGCCAGCGGCACCCGCCTGGGGCGAGTTCCGACCGCGGGTCTGGAGCGGGGTCACTCACTGCTTGCGAGCACCTCACACCAACCGGCAGCTCCGCTGCCCCCATGTGTGCCTTGGGATTGGGATAACTCCTAACCCTCCTAGCAGGAGAAAAACATTGTGCTCACTTTTTCCCCTATTGTTTCTGCTAAAGCCAAAGGCAAATCTCATCTTTGCTTCAGCATCTTCCCGAGGGTGCAGTATTTGCTTGCAGGTTGGTGGGTCCCTTCTTCCATTGGCGATTCCCTTCTTCTGTTGGCAAGTCACTTCAGTCAGTGACCGAGCGGGACAGCAGCCTGTTCCAGCCGGCACACGATCCACAGTAAATCACAGCCTAAGCTGCACTTGGCTCCATCGGCGTTTGTCTGCTCGCCTGCGTTCTGCGCTCTTTCTAGTAAATCCGCGTCTCTGAGCCAACAGGTTTTGGATTGCCAGGTTTGTCTTCCGTAATTTCAGCTATTTGAAATAATTACATTCCCGGGACCCACCAACCGGATCAATAGGACATGAGGGCCCCTAACACAGGTGGCCGTGCCACGGTTGGCAGTTGCAGTGCATTCCTTCCCGGGGTGCATGAGCTGCAGTCGGTCCCCTCGCTGCTCTTGGTCCACCAGCCGGCCCGGGGCAGGCGAGCGGGAACTGCTGGAGCGGGTACTGCCCCGACATCTCTTGCACCATGGAGATGGGTGACGCTCTTTTTGCTCCCTGTTGTCTGGTTTGCCATGGCTTCTGTGAAATGTATTCCTACCTGATCCTGTTTTTCTTGGATTTTGTTACAGTTTGTTCAATGAAAGTGAAAAGGGAGGTGTGGGGGGGGAAGAGAAGATTCAGGAAAAAGAAAGAAAAGGGAAAGTGGCCGGCAGCACAGCTATGTCCAGATCAGCGAAGAGAGAGAAAATTTCATTGTCTGAATCTTTAAATGGACTTAAAAAGGAAGTTAGGCACTTGTTCTGCATCCTTGCGCTTTGACAAAGCACAGCACACATGACAGCATCACTTGTTAACAACATTTCTCCTTTTGAGATGAGCATTTTCTGATGGGAAATATAAAACACGGGCTGCATTTCATGAGTTATGAGAAATATACGTTTCACTGGAATAACATATCCTTGTTTATGGTTTTATTTAGACGATTTGAAAAGGTGGATTTCAGAAGCCTAATTGAGCATTCTCTGTCTCTGTGTACATTTTACACTTCACTTGGTGAGGACAGAGAAATGTGGCTGCTCAGGCTTACTTACAGTTTAGCTCTATTTCATCCTCTCGTCCATTCAGAAGGTGACGCCACGGTGGGGCAGCCAGCTCTCCAGGAGAGCTCAGCAGAGAGGTGCAAAGCAGCTTCTGGCGGTTTGCTCCTGAAAGATGCCTCCGGTTTCAAAATAAGTGAGTTATCTTTGCTGCCGCAAGATCTGGTGGGATTCTGCATGAGTCATTTTCTGACTGTTTTACCCACCTGTCAGCTGGAAAGGCGTTATTTCATCAACAACCCTGCGGCTCTGCTAGTGTTTTCCTGTGGACTCTCACTTAGCTGCACTTGCCTCTGGTATTTTACTTCCCATCCTAAATTTTGAGAGACTTTGTGCGCTGTTTGAGTATCACGTTGCCAACCAAAAAAGAGTCGCCTTTCGAAAATGGTTCAACAGTGGTTTTATAGCTATTCAAGTTTGCCACAGGGCTGTGGGAGCTTCGTCAGTCAATGGGTGTTTATTAGGGCACGCTCCTGATGGGGATCTCAGGAATTATTCTCTCCCTCCCCCTTGCAGCCGTCTGCAGTTACGGGGTGTGTTTCAACGGTGGAAATTGCGTAGAGGGATCGCCGCAGCTCTGCCGTTGCTCCCCTGGTTTCCAAGGACCTCGCTGTCAGTATGGTAAGCAGTCTCCTCAAATTCTTCCTTTAATCTTAAGTCGGAAGTGGAGAGGATAAAGAGCGAGGGATGCCCCAATATTTTTTTTATCCCAGCCTTTGTTTTATCTGCAAAACTCCAATAATCTGCGCTCTACGTTTTTGGCCACTGTTTCTAATGTTTGGGGAACTTGGATGTTTGGAAAGGAAATGCTTATCACGACTTGCTGTGAAACATAGCTCCGTACTGTACAATAGCCTTTATTCCTGGCTGCCATCAGCAGAGGGATTTGCTGGAATCGGAGAAGGAAGCTGATTAAAGTTGGGTCAAACAAAGAAGCCCTGGGGTCATGGCCTGTGGAGCGAAGCTCAGCCTGCGGGAGCGTGGCGATGGGCTGCCACATCAGAAGGGAAAATAGTTAAGCTCTGACTAGCTGGATCAGTTACATCTTTGGCTAGGCTTTATTTTGGGGCTGCTAAGCTTTATTTAATTAACCTTCATGCAATATACAAACTCCCTCTTGAAGGTTATTGAGTTTCCTATGTTTGGTAATTCAGAGATATTCCGATCTGGTAACACGACAGTCCGTAGCAAACAGCTGCCAGAAGCTGGAATGGTTCTCCATGCCGCACGCAGGGCAAGAGGAACTCTGCCTTGTGCTGATGTAGAGAGGAACGGCTGTCCCTTTCTTCCCTCTATGTCTGCAAGGTACGGAGCAGTAACAATTACCCAAATGATCTTTAGATGACACTGATTTATAACAGCAAAATAAATAATAAGACTTTTTTTTTTTTTTACCATCCATAAGCGTGTATCTCTTCCTTCAGAGACATGCGGTTCCTTGCTCTTTCAGAAGCAGAGGTAGGTGTGTGGAGGTAGGGGACCTGGCGCTGGAACAGTCCTCAGCAGGAGCTGGGCTTTTCCCACCGAGAAGGGCCGGAGAGGAGCATTTTCTGCATTTTCTGAAACCCTCCAACCCCAGAATAATCAGAACAGAGGGCGGAAAGGTGACCGCGCAGGTCAATCAGTTCAGGGAGAGTGTGTGTCTTAACGCTGTGTTTTAAGAGAGCAGATACGAGGTCTTGCTGCTTCGGCGTGCGAGGAGGCACACCACCACCGGCTACGCGGCGGAGCCGGGCTGCGGCTGCTGAGCCAGCAGGCTCTGGCGCATTTTTCATGGTGCATCTGCTTTAAGGAACTTTAATTGTTGTTACAAGTATCAATTTAGAAGTGCTTAAAAGGCCCTTAAGTCTCATTTAGATAATACCTTTAAAGAAAAGTTTGTATGTCAGATAGAAACTGTAGATTGGCCAAACCCTCCTTGATGCTGTTGACTTCAGGCTGTATTCATTCCTCGCCCGCTCTTTAATATGGATCGTTAAGTGGAGTTAGAGCTGTGTTTATTACAGTCGGAGGCTTCCCTTGGACTTGACTGGGACAGTGGTTTGTGTGTGATGGTTATGAGTCCCCTTCCCTGTGTGCCAGTGGTGGCGCAAGTTCTCAATTAGGCAATGAAGCAATTTCCTTGGTAAGAAGAAGAAAAAAGAAGCGCCCGAAGCCCGGGTGTACAGATCATGAGCCTGGCTGCTGCTCTCTTGCTGCCAGGCATCCAAACCTGAGCCACTTCCAGAAATGAGGGCTCCGTTTGGCAACAACTGGCCTGTCGGGCAGGCTGGTGTGGTTTCAGCGGAGCCTGGGCATTGTCCAGCGCAGAGGTGGCATGGACTCCTCTGACACGAGGCATAAAACCCCCCCGGAGCGTGTCTGAGACGTGGCTGTCGGGGCAGTAGGTCTGCAGCTCTGCTAGTGCCTCCTGGTACCAGCAAGCTTTGATCTCTGCTCATGGCCAGGCGGGACATCTCTCACGGGCTGGTTGTCTTTCTCTCCGTGGCATTTGCAATGATGTCATCCGGAGTTAATGCCACGTGCTAGGGACAGAATCATAGAATGGTTTAGGTTGGAAGAGACCTTAAAGACCATCCAGTTCCAACCCCCCTGCCATGGGCAGGGACACCTCCCACTAGACCAGGTTGCTCCAAGCCCCGTCCAACCTGGCCTTGAACACCTCCAGGGATGGGGCAGCCACAGCTGCTCTGGGCAACCTGGGCCAGGGTCTCACCACCCTCACAGTCAAGAATTTCTTCCTGATATCTAAATCTCCCCTCTTTCAGTGTAAAACCGTTCCTCCTCATCCTATGGCTCCACTCCCTGATCCAGAGTCCCTCCCCAGCTTTCCTGGAGCCCCTTGGGGGACTGGAAGGGGCTCTAAGGTCTTCCCGGAACCTTCTCTTCTCCAGGCTGGACACCCCCAACTCTCCCAGCCTGTCCTCCCAGCAGAAGGGCTCCAGCCCTTGAATCATCTTGGTGGCCTCCTCTGGCTCCGCTCCAACAGGTCCATGTCCTTCTGCTGTTGGTGTCCCCAGAGCTGGAGGCAGCACTGCAGGGGGGTTCTCACCAGAGTGGAGCAGAGGGGCAGAATAGGGGGTGCTCTGTCCCGTGTTAGTGTGTTAAAAACGGTGTGGTGTCAGGGGACGGCATGACCTTCTGCCTCTCTGGAGCCAGGGGATGCAAGCAGTGTCGAGCCCGCGGGGTGCTGCCGTGCCCTGCAGAGATGAGGAGGGTGCCGGTTCCCTGGGCTGCTGCAGGCAGGTCAGCACGGCGGAGCCTCGCCTGGCCCCGCTCCGCGGGAAACAGAGCGATGCCTGGGAAACGCAGCAATCCGGCTTAAATCCGCTGGCCACTCCAAGCTCTGTGGCTAGTTTAACGCTAACAGTTTAAATTCTACGTTTTTAAGTAAGGTGAAGAGGATGCTGCTTAGTATAAAAACGATTTTCAGTTTGTTTTGCTATTTTGCTTTGTTTCTCAAGGAGTCATGTCGCAGACACAGCAGTAATATGAGTCCGAATTATTTCTCCCCCCAGCGACTCTCCTAACTGCAGCCTAAACACGTTACCTAAAATACCGCTTCCCCTCATCCTTTGAGCCCCGAAGGACTAGAGCATGGCTAATTCTCGGAGATGTACGCGCTCCTGCACTGCTGCTCGGGTTTGTGTTTGCCCGTGTTACCGGGTTTTCTAGGAGACAAACAGCCCTTAAATCATTCCTGCAATTTTTTTTGTCACAGCTTCTCTCATACAAATTTATAAATTAAATGTCGGGTGTCTTCCTCTACAGAACCTGAGAGGTAAAAAACACTTTCACATTTGGAAATGTTTAGCAATTCCCACAATTGTAATTGATTGCAGCTTTGAAAATAAAGCACGCATTTCTGAGACCCCCAAATATTTTTTTAAAAGGGAAATGACTGGCTTATTTTGGAGGGGAAGAAAATACATCTGTAGTTGCACTGACCTCAGCCCCCTTGGATGAAGGACCCAAAGTTGGTGCTTTGGGTCTTAAAAGGTTAGTCTGAGAAACTGTTAGAGAAATTGGAAAATTAAAGTTTTTGGTTAAAAATGAGGTGTGGGTGAACCTCCAATAGTTGCAGTTAGGGCAATTGTGTAAAGCATGACAATGGCTGAGCCTTTTGGAAGTGATAAATTGAGTTTTTAAAAAAAAAAAAAATCCAAGATTTTTCTGCCAATTAACAGAGCGTGAGGTGGTTATGTCATGGTTGTCACTTGTATTTGTAAGCAATTTTGATTTGGTTTTAATTCTCTTAAATTCCAAATGAGCTGGCCATTGAACTGTTCTCTCAGGATATTTGACCTCAGTGGTGATGTTTCGACATGTGCCTGTATCTGGAACCTAGAAGCAAAGAACCAAACTGTAAAACTAGATTAAAAAAATAATAATGAAGAGCTTTTGCAACTTACTGCATTTCTGACCTTTATTTTGAACCTTTAAAATGTCTTTACTCAGAGTAAGTTTTTAGTGGCTGCTCAGAGAAGCTCCTTATCCGATTTGCTCACCTCTAATACGCCTGTCAAATTTTAAATGAACGCCTGAAATCCTGAAATCCTGCGGTCAGATCCTTCCCTTCCGTACTGCGGCAGGGCTTCCCTCGGGGCAGCGGGCATGGGCTGCGTTACAGCCAACGGGGGTGGCCACCGAGCCACAAACTGTGGCTCTGCATCCTGAAGTTAAAGGAAGGAACCAACCCAAACTCTTCGCTTTGGAGTGAGCTAATTACAAGCTGTAGGGAAGAACGTGAAATAGAGCGGGTAAATCCTTCTTCATGCTGCTTGAGCTCAGCGTACAAAGTGACAGTTGTTCTATTGCCTTTTCGAACAGCACGGCCCAGCTGACTTGGGAGCATTCCTTGGTGTTTGCAGCCTCAAATTATTTTCATTCCCGAGTGATTTAGGTTTCACGCTCGGGGCAGAAGTAACCCCCCCGCATCCCCTTCTGCCGGGACGAGGCGTTGCTGTTTCCGAGGCCTGTTGTTTGTAAACGTCACCAAGGCACCCTTGTCCTGCTTCCTTCTGCAAATCCACCCAGACGGGACTATCTGGTCTCTTCAAGGGCTGGAAGGAAGGAGAGGGACCTTTGGAAGCCTGTCCCCGAGCGGGATGTGCTGGCTGGCTCAGGACTTCCGCTGATTCCCTTGTCTCCCAGTAAAGCAGCGGAAAACGTAACGGGATCGATACCAGCTCATATTCCCAGTGGATTTTTTGGACAGGGCACGTGGTGGACATGAGAGACAGCAGCAGACTGACAGGAAGAGTGGTTTGTCTCCTTGGGATGCTGCTCCGTGAGGCTCGGCCGCTCCTGACGACAAACCCCAAACCCACGGAGGCAGACCCTGCAAACGATGGAGCATTTCCATTCCCTGCAGGTGAAGGAAACGCACAGATGTGACAGACCGAGGACAGTGTTCCTTCTGCAAGACGAGTTACTTTGCAAGCCCACTCAGAAAGCTGTCCTAGCTTTCAGGTTTCGTTTGAACCTTTGTTTCCATCCTGCTCTTAAACAGATGTTGCTCCTGAAAAACTCAAAAAGACCAATGAAAATGCTCTGCCAGCCCTAGCTTGAGAATTGGTTGGTTTGTTTGTTTGTCTGTCTGTCTCTTGATGCTTTTTGTTATTCATAGCGTTCTCCAAAAGGCACGGTCCTTGCCACAGAGAACGTGCTGATAGAGGATATGGGAAGATCCCAGCCACAAACTCATCCTAATTTTTTATTGACTGCTGTAAATTATTTTTTTTGGTAAATACAAATTTCTGTTAGAAACCTAATTATCTGGATCCTCATCTTCCCTTTCACTGTTAAAAGTGCTCTGGGTGGTTAACTTCTGTGCCGGTCAGTCACCATTTGTGCTGGATTTTAACGATCGGATGGGAGGCTGGAGGCTGCTTGAGAGAAGACAGCTTTGGGGAAAGACACATAACAGTTAATCAGGGAATCATTTTTTTTTCTCATCTGTCACCTATAAAAGAAGCTCTCCTGGTATTTGAGATGTTGATACCTTCTTAAGAGATAGTTCCCCAAAAAGGAGCTGTTTAGCATCTGCCTGGGATGAATCTGGACGTGGTCCGACTGGCTTCTGACGGGGCTGTTTGATGAAAACATGAAAATAACCCAGGGTGAATGAAGTTGCTCCGCAGCGATATTCCGTGGTGTCATTCGTCTTCCAGAAATCTCCGTGTCTGATCTTAATGGTATCACTTTTTCTTTTCTGGAAAGAAATACAGACGTGTTTGTTTTAAAGGCAGGACATTCTCAATCCTGGCCAGACTCTTATCATACCTTTCAGCATGGGATATTTTTACTGGCGGGGCGAGAGCGGCAGCAATCCTGTGTTTACCCTGGCTGGAAAACAGGCGGTACCCAATCAGCCTGGCTTCCAGGGGTGAGATGCTGTCCTTCCTGCCCTCCCGAGCTGTTGAAAGTGATAATATTTGGGCACTCTCCGTCTGCATTAAATCATCTCACGTCGAAGGCAGACCTCTCCGTAGGGCTGCGCGAGCTGTCTCAGGAAGGGCTGCGGTACGTCTTGTTTACCCGCCTGGGTTTCAACGCCTTTTCTGTTGCTTCTTGCACCTCGGTGGCTTTTTGATCCCGTTAAGTGCTGTCAGCGTAGAGATTCGGCTTCTTTTTTTCCCCCCCCTGCAACGTGGCATTGCCCACCTGCCGCAAGCGGGGCTTTGCGAGAGCAGCGAAGCGGCGGCGGAGGTTGAGCTGGGCGGAATCACAGTGACCGCAGAGCCCGTTTCTGAACGGAGGAAGCAGCTGGGTTGTCCCCAACCCCTTTGTTATCTTCACGTCTGGTAGATGAAAGGGCTGTAAATGGAGTGTTTGAGGTTTGGTTTGTTCTGAGGCTCTCTGTAGGAGCTCCCTTCTTTGAGCTTGGACATAAATGACCTCTCTCTACAGGGCTGGTTGCTGGGAGGGAGGGGGTGTCGGAGGACCTGGGCTCTGCTCCAAGCCCCCAGGGATCCCGGACCACCCGACGCTTCAGGGTCTGGTTGCGGTGAACTCGGCGTACCCGAGCGCGCCCAGCAGAGCAGCTCCTCGCACGGCTCCGGTGGCACCCGAGACCTCTGCATGCCAGGGGTCCCGCGTTCGTGGCAGGGCCACCGGCCACGAGATGGGGACCATAAAGGCTGTTGTTACTCGCATCCCGTACTGGAACTCAGCTGCTTGTCTTCAGCGTCTGCTTACCGAAAACTTCGCGGCAGAGTGGATCGTTTCAGCAACACTCCGGCTGCGGGGGCTCTTGTGTGGGAACTTCGCTGTGCTGTGGGGACGGGACCCTTCCTAATTAGCCCGGCTGCGTTTTGAAGGATGGGCCAGACCAAATCTTCTTTAGGTTTGCACAAAGGAGAGGTCAACTGTAAGCAAGCAGGGCCCGTGATTAGTGTCTGCTTTTGCAAGGCCAGCTGAAATGGCTTTGTTGCCGCTTCAGGAGACCATTATTGTCTCTTTCTTTTATAGCACTGCCCTCATTTACACAAGCATTTGACATGCCCTCAGTGTTGTTTGATTGACTAATGACCCTATTTCTCCTGCTAATCTCTTCGGGCTGTTCAGTTGGAAGCCTTTGCGGGTGGAGGGCTGGGAGAGAGGGGTTTGCTGCAGCCCTGGGGCTGGAGGTGGTTTCCAAAGGGTAAGGCAGGACTGCGGAGCACTCAAGGCACTGAAGTCCAAACGGGAAAGGCTTTGTCTTTGGAAGCAAAGGAAAGCACCCTGTAGACTCTTCTTGGATCCAGGAGCCAGTTGCGACTTTGCGAGATGGAAAGCCACCACCAGCGAGTGTGCACGTGCGATAACGCTTGCTTGGACTCGGGTGACTTCCCTGCTCCAAGGGGACCCCGGTGCCAATTTCAGAGTGACAGTAGCAAGATATTGTGTTCAATGTTTCATGGGTTTACAGTTCACAAGGCCGATTTGAAATCCGTTTGTGGGATTAAATAGCAGCAATTGTTCTTCAGCTGTCAGTTTATTGGAGAGAATCCACTGTTAATAATACCAGGGCTAAATTAAGCAGAACACTTCTCCAACAGCCAAGAAGTCCGAATACTTTTATTTATAAACAGCCTCCTGATTCAAAGGTTTAGCCTTCTGCTGGGGAGGGGAGAAGAGTCTGAGCCCAGAGGAGGTTTCTGCCAGTCCGCAGCGTTGCCGTGCGGCTCTGCCTGCCGGGATTTTCTCTCTTTTTGGCTCAGGAAGGCAGTGGAACAAGGGTGGCTTGTGCAGAGCTCTGCTTCGTCCTGCGCTATCTGCTTGTCCATCAGCCAAACGTTAGGTATTTAATAGCTGGCAAACAGGTAGTGCTGAACTCTTTGAAAAAGTTAGTGAGAGGAAACAAGCCAAGGCTATGTAGGGGCTTATTCTGTAAAAAAAAGAAAAAAGAAAAGAAAAAATCTTTTGTGAAGGGAGTTTTGAAGAAAGGGGGAAATGTGCTGAAGCTGGGGGAGCAGCTGGGGTTGTACCTGGGAAGCAAGCTTCCTCGCATTTCCCTCTCTAGAGTATTCGGGGGTCCAGCGCCCCTCACCGAGACGCACGGTGCAGCGTGCATAGCGAGCTTCCTGGCGCGACCTCCGTTCTACAAATCTGGACGTAAATGCAGGGCAGTTACTCCATGAATAACTTCATAGTTCATATGATTTGAGTTTCTAAAGGTTAGCTGGAGTACAGCAAACAGCCTTTTGGACATACGCTATCACATTTAAAGTTGTCCAGCTTCATCGATGAGTGATGCAGCATACGCATCGGCAAAAATATTACTGACACATTTGTTTAAAGGAACATGATAGTGGGTGAAAAAGAGCTGCTAGTTTAAGAGACTAAAATCTTTAAAAGCTTTAGTGAATTCACAATATGGTTTTCTTTGTTCTTTTCAAGCTTTCCTTGGGTTGAACTCAAGAATTAAAGATTTCATTATCATTTAAAAGAGGTGATTATATTGGGTGACAGAAAATGCATGGCTCGAGTCCTTTAGATGAGTTGCAGCCCTCTGCTTAGATTTTGGCAAATAAAAGAGAGAGGAATCCTATTACTGACATTGCACCGGTTTGAAATTTTCATATAGATCTTTACTGCTCCTCATATTAATATTTGTCAGGAGTAAGAAAAGCTTGGAAGGAAACTGCTTATTGTGCCATCTGGAGAAGACCAAATCTACACTTTGTTTTGAGGGGTTCGTACCTCGGGCCAAGTCATATGAAGTACTTGATGCCATCTTCAAAGCGATGCGTGTTTTCCCTTTAGCGAGGATTGAAACTCCTCAGCACCTCCCGTGATCGCCTCCTTAATTATGAGAGTGCCAGTACCACGGCGAAGCCTCAGGCCCTGCTCTAATCTCCCTGCAAGGGTTTCCGCCAACGTTCGCAGCCAGCTGTGACCAATTAAAAAGGGGGAGGTTGTGTTTGCAAAACCTCAGCGCCTTGCAAAGTTGAGCTGGGGGTCCAAAGAGCTTTACATTTTTGAGAGCTATGTAGTCTACCCGAAGTATTTTCTTCTCGTAAGCCATCTGTTGAAAGTCAGACTGTAAGCACGGAGGTGAGTCAAGGGATATTTATATAGGAGAACAGACTATTTTCCAAGCAATGAAAAATACTCCAGTCTAAAAATGGACCGCTGGGATCCCGTCGTGTAATTGGTAATAAGAAGAATTTGATAGGTGAATGCCAAGTAGATTGAACTAATGCTGAATCCTTGGACCGTTACTGGGGAAGATGAGGCCATCTCCCAGGTCAGGTAGCCACGGGCCATCCCACACTTGTGATGCTCACCCAGCTGGCTGCTTTCCCGAAACGAGAGGGAACGATAATAGAACCGTAGCCCGGTCCCGTCTGTGCAGAAGAACCCTTTCTGGAGGCATGTCCGAGATGTGCCGCTCCTCGCCTGCCGCAGCCCGCAGCGGCTCTGCCCGTGGCCTTTGGCTGGTTTACGTTACGGACGAGAAGTGGCGCAGGGCAGCTGAACTCTCGGGAGCTGAGATCTTCCCTTGTTTTCTGGGGATCTTGTGAAAGTTGGCGGTGCGGGCATCCACGCTGGCCGTAGGCACAAGGGAACAGGGACCAGCCCAAATAGGTGGTTCGGTGAGGGAAATGAGGAGTGAAGGCCAAAGCAGAAAGACAAGCACTGGTGCAAACCTTCCTGGAATTTTTAGAATTAATCTATGCTTAAATATATAGTACGGTCTGTAATAAACCATAAGTATGTTATGCTTTCAATTTCCGGGTTTGGAAAGGTTGGAGAAAGCATTCTTTTATTCATCATGTGCTGCCTCTCCAAGACATCTTTTTAAAGCAGTGTTCTCTAGCAGGTGATAACATCTTTTACCCAGCCTCTGAAATGCCTTATCTCCACCTCAGCCACAGGTTTTCCTTTAATTTTTGCTTCGTTTGTTGTGTTTCAGTTGGTTTCCTCTACTTTGCTTTATAGGCTCAGTGCTACAGTATAATTTGTGTAAGAATTCAGGAAACAAACTAAGTGGAGATTCCAGTCATTACAAATACCTTTTTATTTCTGGGAAGATGCTCGGAGGATTCCCGCTCCAGAGGTTTAATTAATGGGAGCTGTGTGAGAAAGGGAGGACGCTTTCCATGTATCCTTGATCCAAGTTCAAGTGCTCGTGCATTCCTGCTGTGCAATGCCATTTTTTTCCTTGGGCTGAAGCTTGCTCTTCTGTGCGGCCTTAACCCAAACAAAGTTTTTGATAGCGGAGGAGGAGGAAAATCTCCCACTGACAACCCCCACAAACGAATCAAGGGTGGCACCAGCCAGCAAAGGAGTTTGGGACAGTCGCTTTTTGCTGCCAGGTACGTTACAAAATTCAAAGGAAAGATGGTATCTCTGGAAACGGGATCTTCCTCCTCCTCCTCCTCCTGAGACTGTGGCACCAGGTTGAAGGAACAAGCTCAGGGAGTTTGTGCCTCTGCAGCTTCTTTATCCTCAACTTTCCCGTGTGCTGTGTTCGCTGATGCCAGCATGTTACGGTTTTAAATGATTACTGTAGTGCATATATATGTGTGTATGCATGTATATGAACGGTAGGATATCATAGTACATATATCATTTATAGTATGTTATTACCACCTATAGCTAATATTTAAAAATATGTATTGCATTCTAACGACCTCCTCCCTGGAAACACGGAAATGATTTGCAGTGGAGGGACTATTTACCTGACTGGGGACTCTTCACCTTTCTAGCCGTACGTGAGCACGCAGACCCTTCAGGCACGGCCAGTGCCCCACGCTCCGTAGGAAGCCAAGTCGGGACTCCGCTCCTCGTGGCAGTGCCGCTGTCCCGGCCCGCCCGACGCCATCCGCCTGCAGGGCTGTTGCTGGTGGTGATGGCCTCGGCGCCGTGTTCCACTCCGTAGGGAAGTGGTTGGGCAGGAGCCGCACCACGCCGGGGCCGTGTCGGCATCTCCAGGTCTCGTGGCTGGTTGCCTCTGCCCGGGAGCAGGGCCGGAGCGCTGGAAGCAGCGAGCGGCCAGCGTTTGCCAGCAGAGGCAGCTCTGGACTGGAAGGAGGGTCCAGGCGACCCGTGCTATTCTAGGGTGAGATTTCCCGGTCCCAGCGTGGCTGGTTTCCTCCCAGACATGCTTAATTTTATGGGACTTCAGTTTCTCGTGGTTCAGCTTGCGCACACGGACACGTGTGCTGTATAGAGCTGTGCAGACGGTTTTTCTTTGCGTAATTCAATGTTTGTGGGGCCTCTGTAACCCCTTTACATTCCCACTGGCTACAGGGACACCTGTTAGACCCTCAGGCTCTATAAACCAGCCAAAAAACTGTTTGGAAGGCCAACAGGTGTTTCTAGTTTGCCGTATGTGAATGCATATTAACTGTCTCCCTTCCCGCCTCCCCAGGCAAATAAACCCACAGTTGAATCTGGAAATCCTCCACTCAACACCAGAACAGCAGGCGGCCCTGCGTGGGGGCGCCAAGAAGTCCGAACAAGCTCCCTTCTCCGTGGCGGGCCGTCTAGCGCACTCACGGGCCAGACGCCGGGGCTGCTGGCCTTTAGCTGCTCTCTTAAGTAATGCGTTTGTGTTTTACTTTCCATTTATTCTGGAACGTTAGCCGAGAAGCCTGGCACGCTGCGGCGGTTAGGACACTGTCATCACTGTTGGCTTTTGTCTGGCGTATAGCCGCGCAGGTCATCGGGCAGCCTGGTCCCGCTCCCGTTGCGCACAGTCCGTGGCCATCAGCAGTTTTGCAGCGGAAGCAGTTTTGGATGGTTTTCACCCTACTAAGTGCATCGGCCTTTCTCAGATGCCTTCACGCCAGGCTTCTTGAAGAGGACTTATAGGTGGCAGAGGCTTCAAGCTTCCGTCAGTGATTTGAGGTGGGACTCTGCTGCTGACGGGCTATGCTAACACAAACGAACGGTGACAACCAAGAAGGAGAACAGCCCGCGTTTGCAGATGAAAACAGGGATTATTTTTTCCTAGAGATTTAAAAGTGGCTTGCTTAAAGGCTGGATAGATCATTACCAGAGGTCCAAACCAGCTCTTGGCTCTCCTAGCAGGAGCTGGTTTGAATCATTGATAGTGGAAGTCAGTTATGCTGATTCATGGTCCTAATCTGATTGTCAGAGATCAAAGGGCCAAAATAATGCAGTCCCGTGTAATAAATGCAGGCGATCGGTGGGATGCTGGGTTCCTTTTGCTGGTTTAATGCTATGGTGCGCAGGGGACAAAGGGGATGGGGGGGTCTTAAGCCGTTAAGGAGAATCCAGGGGATATTGTGCCTCTCCTCAGCACACCATTGTGTTTCGTGAGGCGTATTGGATTTCAGCACAGCAGATGCTGAGGTCATGGGCGCCAGATGTATGTCATTAGAGGATGCCTCTTTTAACCAGCTGCAAATTGTCCATCACTTCCTCTACTGTACGTTTTCATCAGGAGAAGCTTGAATTCCTGAAATTTACTGATAGCTCAGATGGTATCAGGCTTCTCTTTAACTGACAAGTACTGGGCTTGTGCAGCCCAAACCAGTCACACCTGGAAAAGTCAAATAATGTATTTTGGTTTGTATTTGTTCACGAGCTCAGTTACGATTTGCCTTGATAAACTTGCCCGGAAAATGACATTCTACGTTTAACTTGTAAAATGAATCCCTAGAAAACTCCAAGGATTTCAATGAAAGAATGCCAGAGATGTTTTTGTACTTATGTGAGAATAAGACATGGCTTTTCACTTTATGGTCTCTAGTGTAACAGGATACGCTCTTTAAAAATGCACATTTTTAAACTGAAGAAATGGTTAAACAGAGAACATTAAGCCGTGCAGACAGTGTGAATACATGGTGTATTTAGGGATAAATTCATTAAGAAAATATTTATACTTTACGCAGGCTTTTAATCAGAACGAGCCTGAGGGTTATGTGAGATTTCATGTGTTGTTTGATACATCTCCATAGTACACTTATTTAGTTTGGTGAATATACCATTTTCTAAGTCTTTTGAAGTTCATTCCTTCCTGCATGCATTTCCCAGACAGAATACTTCACAAAATTCTTTTCTTGAACGGCATTTTTTTTTTTTTTTCTGTTTCAAACCGAGAAAAAGGTTCATTGTAAGGAAAACGACGCCACCGACTTACTTTCCTGAAAAGTTTCTGCTGCCGTTAACACCTTTCTCCTTTGTGGAACTCCCACTGGGACCGTGCCTGGCGCGGGAGGCGACGGCGAGAGCCCGGTGCTGTGCCGGGGTGCGTGGTGCTCCCACCGCCGAGTGGCGGGAGAAAAGGGGGAAAAGGACTCTGGGCTTTTGAAAGGAAAGTGTTCGGAGGTGTTTGGAGCACCGTTTTCCATTCTGCCGCACCGAAACTTTCCGTAGTTGGAAATGCGGCGCCTTTCTTGTGCAGCGTGGTGGCTTTGGCGTTTTTTAATGTGGCAGCGGAGAGCGGTGATATTTGAATTGCGTAGGAGAAACAGATGTAGAAAATGGGTCTTGGGAAATAGCAGATCAGGTAATTTTTCTGGTTTAAAACGGTTTAGGCGTTATCCCCCTCTATTGTGGTCTGGGAAACTGCCCTGAATTGCACAGCAGAATACTTAGTCCTCGCAAGTAAACACATTATTTCCGCCTTCTTTTTTCCTGGTTGCTCAGGATCTCACCTCATTAATAGTGAAGATTTTGGAATGTCAAATATTTGGAGTATCCGGGTATCAGAGCTATACAATAGGTCTCTGTGACCGGCGGCCGCTGAACTGCGTCGTCCTGCACGGAGGTGTTTGCTTTGCCTCTAACTCTGACCGCCGGCGCGGTGCTGTGACCCTCTCTGCCAAGCAAACGTCTTTGAACTTAAGCAACTGCTTCTTCGAGAAGGCGAATTTCAAGTTTGAAACGTTACGTTGGTGCGCTTTTTTTTTTTTTTTAACTTGTGAATTTAACAAGAAGCAAGTAGCGATGACCCTTTCATTAGAGACAAAAGGAAGTGTGTATGGCTTGGCAGTAAACTTGCTGAGGACGACATAAAACGTGCTCATTAAATGTTCTTTAAACAGCATTGCTTTTTGTTTTCAGAAGCAATGTGATGTTTCATCCCATCATTAATTGCCTAATACCAATTATGGCATAAACAAGCCATTTGTTATTGTAACTTCTTCAATTTATTTTTCAAGGTTCCTACTCTTGACACCTATTATGCATCTGGGAACATGAGCGGCTTCTGTAGTGAAAGATAAATAATGAGATCAGTAATCAATAGTTTTACATAGACCATCCTGTACTAGAAATGTTACTGCAGCTCTTGAGAACCTCACAAAATGCTTCCCCCCCTTGGACGCTTTGTAGTATTGAGCTTAATTATACGGAGACAAAGAGACTAGGAGGAGATTAGTTTTTCCCAGGGACTTTCCAGCTCTTTAGAGTAAGACGTGCACTGCCCGTGGAGCGCTGGTGAGCGAGCGTGCGTGCCTCGGGAGAGAGGTATTCTTTGCGGTACTGCTGCGTGCAGTCGAAATTCTGCCAAGTGCCTAGAAAGGCTGCCATAGCTGAGCGTTCTGGTTATGGCCCTTCTACCTGAGATCGTGGTCGTCTTTGTGGTATTGCAGCACTTCTCGCTCTGTTCCAGCCCAAAACCAGCGGTTCGCTGGAAGGAGCCGCTGATAGTCAATGCTCCAGAGTTTTGAAAGCTGCTCGGTTTAGGATTCCTTTTGAATAAAGAGTGTGGCTCCTGGAGCTTCTTATTCACATGAGTAAATTTAAGCCTGATTGGGGAAATAGCTGAATGTCAAACCAATTCCTTCCGTGCCTGTACCTCTCATTTCTTACGTTGGTGGCAGGGCCTCCTCCTTTTTTATTGTTGCTCCTGAAAATATGTTGTCAAATCTGATCTCCCCAGCTGAGCATTCTTGGCCAGGTCATCGTCAGTGTCTAGTCGATACAGTTTTCATTAAAGCTTTTGGCTTTAAAAAAGGCCATAAGTCATATTTTGAGGTCTCACTGTAATTCACATTGTCTTCTGTCTGTCTTTTAAGCAGTCCTGCCCGAAAAGGTCTGCAGCTGGAGGAGCTTAATGAGAGGACCCTGTGAGACTGTGTTAGTTACTTGTTGTGTTCAGCTGTTCAGAGGAGCTGCCAAATCACTGATTTTTGGACCATTTCGGGCTAGCCCAGAAGCATGAGTTAATTGGCCAAAGAAGGAATATTCAGCAGATGAGATTTTGCTGGATATTTCTGTTTGTATTCTGTTTACGGTTTAATTTGCATAATTTATATTTGTGCGCAATAACGTCTTAAAGATAGCTGTCAAACACATTTTTAGGACAATGCTGTATGAGAGCTAGTGGTTCTGGTTTCTGGTTAGTTTTTGAGCAAAAACCAGGAGGCTTATGTCGTTTGCATTGTTAGGGATAGGCAGAGATTTATGGGTACTGTATCAGATGATACCCTCTTTCTCCTGGGGAAAGACCAAATCCAATAACCAAGAACTTAGAAAAAACCCTGGGTTTCTATAGGCATCTGTGAGGGTGCTTCTTTTTTGACTTCTCTGGAGAGTCTGGGCACGCAGTGTTTGTAACGATACCTGGAGCTGTGGTAAATTACAAGTGCACCTAGTTTGTTCACAGAAAGCGTTTTTCTTGAAATTCACTTGAAAACACTGATTACGCATCGCTGTTGCAAACAAAGGCAGCTGTATTTCACTGGGATCTACAGGGGGGGAAACGGAATTGCCATTTTTGGATGCAATATTATAGATCGGGAATAGTTACGTTAAAATCAAGGCTTTGTTCCTTTTTTAAATGAGAGGGCGAAGAGAACTTTGATTTCTTTATGCTGGTTAGTCTTCTGCCTAACTGCAAGTGCCCGGGAGCAGCGAGCGCTGGCGTCGTGCTGCGGGTCCGCGGACGAGCAGCGCTCCGCAAGGGGTGCACAGCGGCTAGCAGAGCCAGGAGCGGAGTCCTGGGCGCTGAGCATCGCAGCCGGCAGGACTCGCGAGGCAGGTATGCCTTTTGATGTTTTAGCTGGAGAAATCAGAACGGCAGGGTACGTGACTTGGCCGTGGGAAGGCAGTGCAGGGAGCCCGGGATGTATCTGGAGCCCAGACCTCCTCGCCTCCTGCTGCGGATGCATCTGGCCCTCAGACCAGTTCGCTCGTCTTCGGTCCCTGTCTGAGCTCTTTACAGCTTGGCCAGTTGCAACAGCATTTCTTTTGAACCCTCCGACTGGATTTTGATAAATTTTTCCTCGATTCTGTGCAGATCTCGTCGGCTTTGGACCCGGGCGATGAAAGGAGTGAGAGCAAAGCTCCATGCTTTCCTCCTGCCTCGTCTCCTCAGCCGCGTGGCAGTGAGTCTGGCCGAGCCTGGCTGCTTTGCTGCACCGCCTGGGGTCCGTTCAGCTGAGACCCGCGGGGACACGCAGCTGAAGATCACCAGCTGCCTGGGGAGCACAGAGCTTCACCCCGACACCGGCTTCCCTGCAAGGAGCAATTAATAACAGGACGAACCCGCCGCTGACATTCACACCTTCGTACGCTCAGCCTTGGCAAACGCATCCGTGATCTCATGGAGCTGAGGTCACTTCAAAGATTTGGAAACTTTGAAGGAAGTCTCTTCAGCTTCTCCGTAAGAGGAATACAGGCTCTTTCCCAGGAGAGCCGTCTTCCCGTCTTTCCATGAAATGCGGTTGTCGCCGTAGAGTGGGAAAAAAAATAATCATCAAACACCAGCCTGTTTGTTGAGCTCCCGAAGGGAAGCTTTGGAAAGCCTGCCAAGCGTGGTGGATTTCTATATTGCATCCATTATGTGCTGTGTCAAAAAAGAATTCTCTCTGCTGTGGAGAGATATTTATAGTCGGTAAGGTTTTATGGCAGAAGTTGGGAGTCTAAGGTTACTCTCGCTGAGACTAGTCAGACTGTTGCCTCTGCCTTCAGTGCAAGCAGGTCTTCGAGCCTGAGGGTAACCCGGGTAGAGAAACAGCCTGGCTGATGGCGTTCCCATCCCACCTCTCTGTCTCCTGAGGACCCTCGGGAAGACAAAGTGGAAACTTGCCCAAACTGCGAATGAATTGGGCATGGCAGTAGAGAGCGAGGACCTCAGTAGAAACCAGTGACAGACACAGGAAGGGGCAGAAAGAGGAGGATGTCTCTGGTGATGCGGGCTGAGGTCTGGCTGAGGCTTGCAACGGGCAAGGAGCTAAGGAAACAGGGGTTCGTATGCCATCAACAGGAATAAATGTGCATGTTCTGAGCGGAGTAGGAACATTTGATGAGAATCCTTGTCTCACCCCTTAATGGGAGCTGCATGGAAGATACCCAGCGCAGCTCGTTACGTGTGTGGAAGTACTTTCAGCTCCGCGTAGCCGTTATCTCTTGCAGATGTTCCTTCCTCCAAAACATTTGCGCAGCCTAAAGGAGTAACTCGCACTGACCTGGCAGGTATGTGCACACATTCCAGCGGGGAAGGAGCGATCCCAGCAAGCCCTTCGCTTCTGCATTTCGATGCAGATGAAGAGGTCACAAACGTTATATTGAGTCTCCGTTAGGTCGGGGACGGTTCTGGGAAGCCCCTGGTCCCGGTTGCACAGAAAAGATAATCACCTTGTCTTGGAGGGGGCCATGCGGCTGGGAAAGGCGATGAGCAGAAACGCATCTGTGTCACAGGTTTACCTGAACCGAGCCACTGAAATATTTGAGCTTAATTTTCCTCTTCTTTAAAAAAATAAATACCTTAAAGAGTAGACAAAATCCTTTGGAACTTTTCATGGCATAGCCCATTATGTCCAGGAGTCGAGTTAAAAAAGAGCTGCAAAGTTTATGGTCAACGTGGGTCAACTCACTGTCTTATGCAACTCTAAGTTCACAAAAATTTAAAACCCTAACTGTGATATTGATTAAATGTAATTTGGCCATCTTACATGTTTATATTTGTGAGAAGTTTAACAGGAGCCAAAAATGATAATGCAATCCCTCTGGAAAGGGGGGCTATTACTAAACAGGGGATTTAAGATTGCACATACAGGGTTGGTACGTGCGGGACTGATACCGCCGTGAAAAAATGAACCTGTGGCCTCTGGTCCCTCTCTCCTGAACTCTCCAAACCTCTGCTGAAACCAGACTCTGCACATGTAGCCATACGTATGTGTATGTATGTGCGGGAGTCTTTATATGCATGCTGCTGCGTTTTCTACAGCAACGTGTCTTAACAAGCGTCGCAGGAAGGACTCGCGCGCTGCCCTTCCTACGGTAGCAGATACAGCCCTGTGCTGTGTAGTTTGTGACAAAAAGATCATGATAAAAAATTACAGAAGACTAGATGCATCAGAAGTGTTTGGAAAACTACGCATAATTGTGACTAGCAAAGTTAAGGTGATGTCAGTTTGGACAGAAAATGATGGAAGGAATTATGGGTGAACAAAAAAAGCCTGTGAAAAGCCACGAACGTTGCACTGAGGAAGTTTTATCTGAGCACTGCAGGAAGCTACAGAGTTGTGAAAGATAATCTGCTCCCTGCAGACCGCGGCAGATCACATCAGGCATATTCTCTTGAAAGGCTGTGCTCTTTTTTTTTAAAAAAAAAAAAAAGGAGATTTCCTGGAGGTGCTGTCTGTCATGGGCATTTTATTATGTCTCTGTTATTGCAGATCCGAAGGAGACAGGCTGAGGTCGTCTGAGCGTTTGATATAATCCATAGAAAGACATTGAGTTTATGGACGGTTAGGTGGGTAAGGATGAGAATTGGGTTAGGAATTCCTGAAAGATGGGAAAATATATAATATATCCTTACAGTTTCTCTTTTTTACAAGTCTGGTTATACCCTTGTATTTTGCAACTTGTCTTTCCCACCTTCAATACCCTTCGGCACCAGAAGCAGTTCTGCCCTGCCCGACGCAGGGGCTCTGTCGCTGTTTTTTCTGCAGCAGGAATTGAGCAGTGGGGGGAAGAGCCCCGTCCCAGCGGTTCCCCTTCCCGGCGGTTCCCCATCCCAGCAGTTCCCCATCCCGGCACCGAACAACTCGCCCCTCGGTTACACCCTCGGGGACGTGTGTTCCCCAGGTCTGGAACCCCAACGTGCGCTCTCTCCAGGCAGCAGCACGGTCGCTGGCTGAGCTCCTGGTTTTACCGTGGGAGAAAGGTTTTTTTGGTTGGTTTTTTTTTTTTAATACTTGGACGCCAAATGACAGAGCGTGCTGAGTTGTAAAAAAGGGAAACAAAACAAAAACGAAAAAACCAACAAAGAAACAAAAAAATCCCCACCAAGCATGGATTCTGTGTGTCATTTCTGGTTTGCTGACAAACTTCTCAAGCAAGTTTAGGGGGGAAGCGGCAAAGCTGCAACACTGACGTGATTGTGCAGCAGCCCGCTCTTGGCTCATCAGTTTGGCAGATTTTCAGAGAAACAATTGAAAATATTTTCTTTCAACCCCAATTCAGCCATGCAGAAGTGTCTGCAGGACCCGTGCAGTTCTGCTATCGCTACACTTAACTGCTTACATTTCTCTACTAGATGAGGCATATTCTCTTATTTCTTTTAGATTATCAGATGCTTGATTATCAGATTATTAGATGCTTGTTATTGGGAAACTATTACGTAAACTCTATTTAATGGGTTGTGTTATAACAGCTATAAAACAGAGTAGCTCAAATTCTCATGGCGTGACAGCTGTTTTTCCCAATACAGCTGTTTTAATGAAGATATGCTACAGCAACTTGATCTTTAGAAAACAATTATATGAAGTTTCATCTTTGAAGCGACTGAATTCAGTTCAGTGCTGCCGGTGGCCCTTTCCGAGCAGCTGTATGTCTGTTCCAGTTCATCCTGGCCAGAGGGAGGGGATAGAGCCTCTCCGCTCCGAGACCGTCCCTGAGAGCTGGGTCTCTCCTTGAAGTGCCTTCCTCACCCTTTGACCACGGTGAGAATTTTTCCCATCGAGGAGCTGCAGGGTTATCCCTTTGGAATTAGGTAAAAATTATTTTATCCCAATTTTAACCACTTTTAATCTACATAAAGTCTAGCAGAAAATGCGGCAAATTTGTGGGGGTTTTTTTTGTCTTGTTAAAGGTCACTTCCCTACCAAAAAAAAGGGGGAAAAAATGCATTTTTTAAAGCTTATGGAGTTTTTTGGGGAAAAAACCGTTACAGATAGAAGTTATATATGTGTGTGTGTATGTATACAATACTACACATGAGTGCAGATTCTGTTGGAAAACCAGATTTTGCAGGTTTCATATACTTTGGGAGAATTGTTTCTGGGAAATTGACCTGGAATTTGGAAAAGGAGCCACAAGCCTTGGTTGGTTTGCAAGTTGTGTGTTGTGAGCTCCGGGGACCTGAACCATCCACCTTCTGTAGGTATTTAAGAAACCTGAGTGTCCCCTCTGGGTACGGGTGCTGCCCTGCCAGCAGTGTAGGACAAAAAGCTTCTGGTCTTGTAAATACTAAGTGTGAAGGTTCAGTCTCACACTCGTCTGACCTGGAGCTGGCCACAGAGTCGCCTGCGCGGCCAGCTTGTGCTTGCTTCAATCGTACGTGCTGAAGAGGAAAAAGGCAGGTCCCGGGGTCTGAAATGCTCAGGAAATGGAAATTCTTCCTCTGCAATAACAAATAATTAGGCAGTTGTTAAAAATTCTTTTAGCCAAAAAAAAAAAAGGAAAAAGATGATGATGGGAAAAGGCGACGATGCTGTTTCTCACTAGATAGCAGCAGATGGCGGTCCAAGCGGCACTGCGCGTCCTGCAGCCCCGGTCTCAGACCCCCAGTCTGTGTCTCTGAAGGCAAGGCTGGCCCCGGAGCTCTCTTGTAGCCCGAGAGAACGCGCTGGCACGAGGTCCCGGGCATCGAGACCGTTCTCTGGACCACCGTGGAGCAGAAATGTCCAGCAACCATTTCCGCAGCGTCCTGTCAGCTGATTTTCTATGTAGGCGTCAGGTCGGTATCGCTGAGAGGTATTTGGGGCTGAGCCAGCTTGAGGATGTGAGTTTTGCATCTTACAGATAAGGAATTCTCTTTTCCTGGGGATGATGGCTGACCAGCGAGGAGCGTGGAAGCCGTACAGCTGTCCCGCTTGGAGTGCACAGCTGATCTCAGAAATATTCTCCCCTATCTTGATAATGAAGAATGTGTTTAAGTGAAGAGAGAGAGAAGCGAGCTGTCAGTAGTTAGCCGTTGGCGTGCCAGGGCTGTGAGGTTACTGAGTTGCTGAGGTTTCCAGCGGGGATGTCTCGGCTGAGCGATGGGAGGAGAGTCGCTGCAGCGGCCTTTAGAGGGTGTGCAGAAGGAAGGGTCCCGGCAGCAAGGCTTTTTTTCCCCTGAATATTGGGAGTGAGTCCAATCTGCTTGCTCTATCCAAGGTGAGGAAATGGGCTGCCTAAAGCAGAAGGAATGAGAATGAAGCCAGCAGCACAGACAGGGCTGCTTGTACTTGAGGTTTTGCTTCTCACTTGCTCCCTCGCGGGCAGAGCTGCGGCATCCCGGCTGCGGGCAGGGATGCAGGGCTGCAGCATCCCGGCTGCAGGCAGAGCTGCAGCATCCCGGCTGTGGGTAGGGCTGCAGCATCCCAGCTGCGGGCAGGGATGCAGAGCTGCAGCATCCCGGCTGCGGGCAGAGCTGCAGCATCCCGGCTGTGGGCAGGGCTGCAGCATCCCGGCTGCGGGCAGGGATGCAGAGCTGCAGCATCCCAGCTGCGGGCAGGGCTGCAGCATCCCGGCTGTGGGCAGGACGGCAGGGCTGCAGCATCCCGGCTGCGGGCAGGGCTGCAGCATCCTGGCTGTGGGCAGGACGGCAGGGCTGCAGCATCCCGGCTGCGGGCAGGGATGCAGGGCTGCAGCATCCCGGCTGCGGGCAGGGCTGCAGCATCCCGGCTGCGGGCAGGGCTGCAGTATCCCAGCTGTGGGCAGGACGGCAGAGCTGCAGCATCCCGGCTGCGGGCAGGGCTGCAGGGCTGCAGCATCCCGGCTGCGGGCAGGGCTGCAGCATCCCGGCTGTGGGCAGGACGGCAGGGCTGCAGCATCCCGGCTGCGGGCAGGGCTGCAGGGCTGCAGCATCCCGGCTGCGGGCAGGGATGCAGGGCTGCAGCATTCCAGCTGCGGGCAGGGTGCCGGCAGCGTCTGGGTCCCTCTCGTGGCTCGTGGTAAAACTCCTGGCTGCACCAGAGCCTCCTTGGACACCGAAATGAGGAGAGACATAAAGGACTGGAGAGAGCAGAGAGAGTCAAACCCCCAGCACAGCGGAAGCTCTTGGCTCCACAGCAGTCCCAGCAGGAACCGCAGAGGAGTCGCTCTGCTTCTGGCCAGGAAAACAGCAACTTCCCTGTTCCGGGAAGGGAAAGGGCCCGTGCGAGGTGCAGCCGAGCCAGGTGCCGCAGCTTGTTACCTGCAGCCTCACGGGATGTTCCCACCCGTGCTCCCAGATACACACAGTCCTCGCCTTTGAGCCACATCCCAGCAAGGTCCTCCCTCCCCGACTCCTGCTTCACCCCCTCTTTCCACGGCCTAAGTTACGATTGTTATTTTCTAATCTGGGGAGGGAATTTGGTGCCAGCAGTGTCCCCGTTGGCAGCCTGAATCCCACGGTCATGCTTTCAGCAGACTCTGGCACTCTGATTGCTGATCTAGCCCGGCTGGGACAGGCTGCGGTGGGAGATGCCGTCCCTGCCCTCGGCTCCTGGAAGAGGAGGTGATGCTCCTCAGGCGTTGCCCCTGCCCCGGGCTGCCCCGCTGCAGCAAGCCCCCCAGAATTCGGGGGCTGGCGGTGGTGTCCTGGGGAACCGTCTGCTGTCGCCTGTGGGTAATTGCTCATTCATTATCCACCAGCACGCGGCTACCACAGCACTTTCCTGGGCTGCCATCCTCAGCCGGGAAGAGCTGGCAAATGGAAGGGAGAAGAATTCCTGCCAGCTTCTCTCACCTGCCGCGTTGGGTGATTTTAAACAACTAAGGGAAACTAAGCCACCTAAAAACTTAACCTGCGGGGATGGGGAAGAGGTTGGCACATTAGCAACAAAGTCTGGAGCCTGGTCCTCCTTTCTAGGGAATTGCGAATATGGAAATAGCTGAGATGATTTGTGTGGCTTGGAGGGCACTTACCTTTTCTGGGTCATCAGAATCATGTACAAAGGCATTCCTTTGTCGATCGAGGGTCATGTTCTCTGCCCTGAGTCCCCAAAACTTGGCCGATACGTGTGCTTTTGAGCTGGGAGATGACTCTGTCACTTCATGGTGTGTTTTCTGGGGATGCTGGAAAGGGGCGGCCATTGTTCAAGGCAAAGCCAGATGCTGCCAAACCGGGGCCTCTTGGCATTTAAGTTTCCTTCAGGCCTTTTTACAAGATGTTGTAAAGTCGCTTGACAATAGGCTGTGAATATTAATGGTCTCTTAGCCCAAAGGCAGATGGAAAAGTGGGGGTTTTTTGTTATCAGTGTAAGTGGATGGTTTCTTTCATGTGGGAGTGTGTAACCTCCATAAATAAAATACCAGATGTGCTTGAATTCTGTTTTCCTTAAAATGCCTTGGGGATTCTCATGAGGAATAGAATACCTGCTGTTACCATTATTTTATTTCAAGCCTTTTCTAGCAAAAGGTGTCAAACTGAGTTTGTGACTGCCGGAGAACAGTAGCCAGGTTGGTGCAGAACGGGGACCGCCACCATCATGTTCAGCCTCAGTCCTGAGGCTCCGAACTCTTCAGGTTAAGCCAGGTCCACCTGTAATTCCAAATCCCAACGCAAAAAAAATGCAGATCCCCCAAAACGTTTAGTTTCCCAGGAAATGCAGTGCACGTTTTGATTTGGAGTGCTGTCGGTCTCGCTGGCGGGAGAGGGCTGCTCCTCGCCCGGGGCTGGGCAGGGACGGCGGTGGGGACACGGGCTCCCGGCAGACACCGTGTTCGGATGGAGCAAAGGGGAACTCAGGACCTCAGACAGTCCCGGGATCGAGCGACTGAGCCCAACGCTAACGCACAGCAGTCCTAAAGGTAAACCCTAAACCCAGCCGAGCCTTCGGTCTGTCAGTCTGTCCTGTCTGGGCACAAGGACAGCCTGTTGCTGCGTTTACAAGGACATTTCTGCGCCACGGCTGAAAGAAGTGCCGGGAGGCTGGTAAACACCGGTAACAGCGCGGTAGGGTGCGGTGCAGGAGGAAAGGCACGGTGCGGAGGAAAGTCTCCCAAAGTGCATGAATTTAGTTTTATGAGAAACATGGTCATCAGCTGGGGGTGACTGAACCTCTGTAAAAAGTCTAAGTATTCCTCTGCAAAGCTGATCAAAAATATGGATGGATTTATTTTTTTAATTTAACTAAAATGATATATTTATTTTCATATTGCAGCCCTGCCACTTCAAATGTCACGGGTTTCTTTGAGTGTTTGAAGGTCAGGCTGGATCTGGGAAGGCTCATACAATTCAGGGTGATTTTACCATAGGACCCTGACCGTTGTCTTTGGCTAGCTTGGGCACTGCACAGGTAGCTAGACAACTGCTGAAGACACCGAGCATGAATATAAACTATTGCAATGCTTTAAAACCTCTAGCGATCACTGCCTGGAGGGAGCACAGAGCTAGAAAAGCAGGGTGACAGCTGAAGTCTAAACTGGAACGTACTGGAGCGCTGTGCGTGTGTTTTTAGAGATGTTTCTGGTGGGGGCCGAGATGCCCCAGAAGAGCTGCCTGGGGACTCTGCTGACCCTGCATCCCACGGCACAAGTAGTGCTCTTTTCCCTGTCGGTTATTTGGGAAACAGGCGGAAAACAAAACAGGTATTTACCAGTTACATTGCGTATACATCTTTCCTCTAATCAACCTCTGATTCCTGCCTGCCTTTAATTTAGTGGGGATGTGAATTTTCTGAAGATTGGTGTTTTTAAATGTGCACAGATTATCTGCAAAAATGTGTTATAGGCATGAAAGTTCAGTACAATATTCTCTTACCTGTTCCTAACTCTTTCTTAAAAAATAGAAAGCAAATGTATGTATTTTACAAACAGATTAATTGAAAGCAAGTTTTAACAGAAATCTTGTAAGAAGTTTCATATTGAATTTATTTGCAGTTACGCGGCACTTCAGTAACATAAGAATAGAGCTAAGGGTAGGAAGAAGCCTGTTTTGGGGAACAGGTTGCCGGGAGCTCCTTGACATCGGCTGTGGGAGACCTTGGAAATCAAGTGTAGGTGGAGCCTGTGGCTGTGATTCGAGGCGACCCATACTTGGTTTCCAGGGTCTGCAGGGAATCTACGGAGAGGTGCGCACAGAGCCCCGTGCTCGCTCCAGCTGCCCCGCGAGCCCTCTGCTCTCTCGCCGCAGTGGAAACGGGACCGCACGGAATACCGGCCTTTCAGCGCTAAGGTGCGAATGGACTCAGTGGTGTTCTCGGATGCTGACTTTTTTTCATTTTGAAAAAATCATCCCATGCAGGTGAAAAGTTGCATTTCCCGGGTGATCTGAACTGTAGGAGTAATCTGGACACAGAGACTGCATGTGAATACCCTGGAGGGTCTCATGCAGCCCTGCCTCCGTTCACCTCTCCCCTCCACCACGCAGGTTTTGAGCAAGGTGCAGCAGCCTTATATCCATAGCTCCAAACACCCGTGGGTGATGGTGCACCTGCAGTCGCGTTTCCCAGCACCGCTGAGGCTGTTTGCCGTCGTTTCATACCGTGCTGTTGAGCCACGCACAACTTGGGGCTCTTTTCTTCCCCAGGATTGTCTTGTAAAAAATGTGCCGTGTTCGAGTCCAAGTGAGGATCGCAGTCTCTCAGGTTGGATCCGAATTATGGAGTTTGGACAGGCTTGAGACCTTAGCCGGAATGACATACTTTGACTGGATTCCCTATGAGAAGTATGAAGGATCCATGAGTTTTGCATGGCTTCAGTGGGAAATGGTAACTTGGCGCTTTTCGAGCTCAAACCTGGTTTCCTTGAAAGAATTTCAGACTTTTCAGTGAACTTAAACTGAGTTTTGAGTTCGTCGAGAAATACGAGTTCAAGAAAGCTCTAGGCAGGACTGGTGGTGTAGTAAAAAAAAAGTTGCCGCAAGGCGGTGATTTTGGGAATACACGGTCCGTGGGCCAGGTTCAGGTCTCGGCTGCACCAGCTGAGAACAAGGGCAGCGACGCAGCTCTGGGCTTGGGCTGGTGCTTCAGAGGAGAGAAGCAGCCAGGGTCCGCTCCGAGCGCCCGGCGCGGTTTGGTGTGTCGGCTGTGAGCGCTGTAACGCACCCTGCCCCTGAAGCCTGCGCCCATTCCTGCAGCCATGCCTTTGGCACCCAGTGCACCGTTCCTTGGGGGAAAGGAGAACGTAACTTTGGGTGGCATGTGGCATCCAGGCCTGAAATCTTTCGTGTGAGCCAAGCACGTTGAGTGAGGGAATGCATGCGGCCATCACACCTTCCTGAAATACTAATGAATTGTTTCAAAGATGCACGACAGCCTCCAAGGAATAATAGATAATCTTTCCACCCGAGCGCCCGCGAGGACCGATTCCAGCCCAGCTGCTCCGGGTTAGCTCGCGGCTGCCGGGGGTTCAGGTTTGATGTAGGGACCAACCTTTGCCACTCTGTGTTCGTGACCCCTGGCTGGTGGGGACAGCCGATTCATAGCTGCCTGGCAGAGGCAAAATAAGCCTCAGACTTCTGTGCTGAGGGGTTGACTACAATTTCAAGGTATTCTTTGTCCAAAGATCTTCTAACTCTGGATGGCCAAACAGCCCCAAATTGATGATAGCAAAATCGTTAACCTCAGGCTCTCCCCCTCTTCGAAACAAGGATGGGCTGTTGGATGTCAGAGCTGCTTCTCTGCCATGACTGGCAATTAGTGCCCTTGGAGTGCCATGGTAATTAATGCCCTGAAGCGCTAGCAGTGGCAGGGGACCGGAGCGTGCTCTGGGGTAAAGAGTGATTGAGGTTCAGAAAAAACTATGGGGAAGGAACACTGAGCCTCCCAGTCACGTCCTGGCCAGCGTAGGGCTCTCCCGTCTTGGGAGCTCTCACGCTTTGCCTGATTGCCGGGAGAGGACGGCCGGGGTTCCCTCCTTTGGCACCTCGGGGTGCCTCGCTGGAAGCGGCGGCAGCGGGAAATCAAACCGGAGTTGGAGCAGACGCCAGCGCGGAGCCGCAGCGGCTGCGGGGCAGGAGCGAGAGGTGGGGACCAAGGCGTATGAGGCAGGCAGCGGGGATGCCGGAGCGTGCGGTGAGTCGGGGGATGAGGAACGCTGGAAGGAAGTTTCATAATGCTGTGATAAATACAAGCTCTAAGAAACTGAAAGCAGTGTTTGCCGAGTCTAACCACAATGCTTATTTTCACAAAGCACGGGGGCAAGAATAACTCCTGCTCTCTCTGATTCCCTCTGGGGAAACTTATGGCTTACGGGGAAGCTGCTGAGACTGTGGCCATTTAAAAGATCACAGGGAATTTTATAGAAAAGCTGCTGTTAAAAAATAATAATAATAAAATACCCCCTTCAAATGTTAGGCTTCAGCTGTATCCAGCACGTGCCCAGCACAGCTACAGAGCCCTTCAAGCTCAGTGACAAACTCTTCTCCGTGGCTGCTCCATCAGAGCTTGGGAAACCTGGCGGCAAAGCCTTGAAAAGCCGGTGGCTGTTCTGTGGCTTTGCTGGAGTAGGATGACATTGGGTCCTGGTGTGGCCCCACGAAAAGGTCAGGTTTTCAGCTGAAGGCACCTTTGTGATTCCTGGCTGTCTGCTTGGTTGGGGTTCCCGTTCGTTTGTCTCCAGAACCTAAGGCGTGAGACCCAATGTGCGAAGCGCATCCCGAACAGCTGCTCAGATCCTTTCAACATGCAGCTGCTGTTTTCTGTAGACATTCATTCGAGGTAAGCATACTTCATAGAACCCAAATTTCCTTTGTTCCTTGCTGTCCAAGGTGTCTTTCCCTCTCCCCTTATGGTTCCTGTCTAATCCTTCCTAGGGTCATAATCTGGATTTATGGCCTCAGGAGGGTCTCCTCCCCAGTGATGGATCCATGTCACAGGCTTAGCTTTAAGGTGTTGCTGTGTGAGAAGCTGGGCAAGAGGCTTATTAAACCATGGAACATTATGAGGATGAGCAGGATTGGACAAATTGTGGATCATAAACTTCTCCCTGAATGCTCCTAGCAGGCTACTTCCATTGTGGAAGGACCTTCAAACCGATAAAACTTTCTTACTCCTCTTTCCTTGCCTAACAGCATGACAGATGCTTCATTACCTCCAGCTGCCCTTTTAGCTTCTAAAACATCAGCTTTTCAAATTCTTAAGCCTTCTCTAAGTTTTACAAAATCCCGCAGGGTCGCATTTCCTAATTCCCCCTCTGCTCTCCGTAACCAGTCAGTTTCCTTGAAATACTGCGTTGCCCAAACAGTGTGTCTAACCACCGACACTGGTAGTGGGAATAGAAAACGCGTGATAATGGTTATAGGAGCAACGGACAGAGCAGGAGCAGGAATTTCCACTGGTATTTGTGAGCGTTGGTCACAGCACTCAGAATCAATTTTCTTACAACGTGTAAACCGGGGTCCATCGCGTCCCCTCTTGGCGTAGCTGCCAGAGCTGGCATCTGTCTTCAAAGCGCTTCACAGTAGGCCAATATGTATCGGTTTTGCCAGATCTTTGGTGAAAATAGGAAAGACTTTAACGGACGAACCACTACTTTCCAGAACTGGTTTTAAAAACTCTTCTTGTTACAGTTGTGACAGTAACGTACCTTTCTTCAAACAGATACTGCATTTAGGCAGTTGCAGTATGTGAAAATCTAGTTAAAATTTATGGAGCTGTTGAATTCATACTTTTAACACGTGTAGTGGGAAAATCCAGCGTCAGAGAGAAGATGGGGGAACCGCCGGGTAACCCTCCTGCCGACCAGCTGCTAGCCTTTCCCTCTTCCACGCGGCGTTTGGAATGACTGTGGGTCTCCTAACGCTGACGGGTTGCTGCAACGGCAGGATTAGGCAAATATAAACCCTTGGGGATTTCGTTAAGCTCTAATGGGTCTTAAGATTTCTGAAAAGTTAAACAAAACTTGCACGGTCTGGTGTTTCAGAAGTAGTTAGGGAACTCTGAGCCCGGACAGGACTGAATTAGAAGACAGTGAGGGAATTAAACAGTGGCTCTCTTTGATCACATCAGCCTTGTTTTGATCACTGTCCTTCTCTAACTCCGTTCTTGGCTGGTAATACATTTAATTCGTTGTGGCTTGACAGATTTCTGTGCTACCCGCAGACACCTGTTGTTATTGTTATCACAGGAGTGATCTTGGGCCTGTTTTATACTGAATAAAGAGCATCACTCTCTATTCAGTAAAAAGGTGAGGGATGCCTTTGCAAAGAGCTTTTCCGCAGGTGGGGGAAGTGCTGCCGGCAGAGAGCGGTGGATGCCCAGGGCACAGTGGTCACTCTTGTCCTTGTCCTTGTCCCTGTCCCACCTGCGGCGAGCGCTGAGCATGCGAGGGCTGCTGTGCTGCATCGTGCCGCCCCCCTAACTCAATGTCCACCTTTCTTTGCATCTAGAGTGAAATTTCACGTGGCGCTCGCCGGGAGCAACTCGCTCATTAAGCGGAGCGGGATGGCGGCTGCGTGCTCTTTGGGACGGCGGGTGTCTGACACGGCAGCTCCCTGGCTGGAGGGAGCGGGATGGAGCTGCTCGCCGCCCCCACGCACCCGCACCCAGCAGGATGCAGCCCCAGCAGCATCGCTTTCATGCGGCTGCGTGGGTGGTACCCAGGTTCGCCCAGGGACCCGAGCGGTACCCGGGTGGTACCCAGGCTACGCTGTGGTCCCCGGTTTGCGAACCACTAATTTAAACCACTAATATTTTTTTTTTTATCTTTTTTTCTAACATGTGCACATGCCCACAGCTGTCCTGCTGGCTGCAGGCTACCTCTGCAGCACCCTGAAGCAATCCCGGCGCGGCTGCCTTTCAGCGCTGGGTGCTCCCTCCTGTGCCTGATCCAGCCTCGCTCCCCGTGGCTCGTCAAAGGATTCTGCCTGCATCTGGCCATGGCGGCAGCGGAGCTCGAGCCGGGCTCAGAGCTCAGAGCAGATGGAAACGGGGCTGGCTCCCGACAGGCCGTGAGCTCTGCCGGCTCTGGGTGAGCAAAAGAAAACCAAGATTTATCTGCAGTAGCAGAAGGAAATGTACAGAGTACAGTATGGCTGAAGCATGCGTTTTTGGCAAAGCGACAGCTCATTATTCTTCCATCCAGACCAAATGCCTTAAAACAGTATTTGTCTCCATTTTTCTACTTTCTTTTAAGAAGGAAATGCTTCTTTACAGAGCAAAAAATGTAGCTTCTTAAGCACAAATACATTTTTAGAGTGCCTTGCTCAGTGCCAAATGTCAAAAATTTGCCAACAACAGATAAATCTTTTTGAAACCTCCGCATATATTTCACATGTCTAACTGAAACTTGGCATTCCCTAATCTGGGGTTGATTTTGATCTGTAACTGAAAATAATAAAATGGCCTAATGTTGATGCGGCACTAGGTTTCCTGCTTCCCGTCTCGCTGCCAGTCTGGGATGCCCCTGCCCTTCTGCGGGCAGAAGATGTTTCCGAGGCGGTGGCAGGGACCGATGTTCCCAGCGGAGCCTTCGGCGTTTCTCCCAGGGCCTGAGGCTGCATGGTCTGTGGGGGAGCGGGGATTTGCAGCCCGGCCCTGGGAGAGGCTCCCCGTCGCCTGGCCAGGTCCCACATTCCCGAGAAACCTGGGCAACCGGGGCTTGTGGGCTACTGTCTGCAGGTTTTGGAGATTTCAGTCGGAGTCTGGGCTCACGTAGCCAGCTGATATGTTGTGCGTTGGGAGTCTTGGTAACTCACACAGTCTGGGGTTTTTGGACTAATTAAAGTAGCTATCGTGTATTTTGGTGAGGCGTGAAAATGCTTGAATGGAAAGCAACCTCAGCGCTTATTAATAGCTTCCAGATGGACTTTTGGGAGGATGCTGCCTGAGAGTTAGAGGGGAAGTACGGGTTTGGGCTTGTTTGGGTCCCCAGTTGTGAAATCCCTCCAGCTGAACTGAGGACTGGGGGGAGCCTGGCTTTAGGTAACAAGGAAAACAAGGCAGGTGGTGATTCCTCCATTGTCACCCGGTGATTAGTCATTCACTCTATTCAAAAGGTAATTTGAGAAAGGTGCGGCGTGTTCCTTACAGGTCTGGCCCACACGCCACTGAGGGGAAGAGAAATCTCTGTTTTCAATGGGATAACGTGGTTTATTCTGCACTTGAGTTACAAAAATTAGTAGAAAACGTGTCCCACTTTAATTTTTTCAACCTTTTAGTTTAGTCTTCTCTGGATTAATATTATACAGGCAACTCGTGTGGTGTTATTTGAAGGAATTTTAGTGGAAAGGTCTAACAGTTCTACCACTCTGATTTAAAAGAAGAAAGTAAAGCTTCAAAAACAACAGATTTTTAACGTAAAAAACTTTTGTCTTCTCACTGTCGTGAACACGATGGCCATTGCAGAGTGAGGCATCGTGTTGAGATAATGAATATGTTCTTATCCATGTGAGTGCCGATGTTCATCCAGGATAGGAATCCGTTGGGTAGCAACATCTTAAGTGTTTGAGCATGTAACGAGGGGGATCATTTCCCACTGGTTCACGTTCGTTCTTCTTATTGGCACCAAGAAGTTAATAATAGGAAAACAAGCTGGAATAAAAGCGGTTGGGTTCGCTCTCATGCCGCATCCCAGCTCGGCCTGGCGGCAGCAGCTCTCCCATGCTGCCCCTTCTCCTCTCTTCCAGACGTGAACGAGTGCCAGGTGGGGAACGGTGGCTGCGAGCCCCAGTGCTGCAACACCATCGGGAGCTTCTACTGCAAGTGCGCGGCGGGGCTGCGGCTGGGGCCGGCGGGGAAGGCGTGCGCAGGTAGGGCCGGGGGCCGCGGCCGAGCCCGGAGCCAGGGATCACAGAGCATCTGCACAGGGATGCCGGCGGCAGGGCAGTGCCGGCCAGGCTGCCAAAGGGGTGGCTTTTGGGTTGTCCCTCTCCTCGCTCGTATCGTGCGCGCTTCTGATGTTGTTCAGCCATCCCGAGAAAGCGCTCGCTCTGCTGCACGCTTAGAGGTATAAATGACGGTCGGAGAAGGAAAGCCCGATCTGGAGAGAAGTGAAGTTTTTGGGGTGAGATCTTGGCTCTGTTGAAGTCCATGGCGCGTATTGTATTTGCTTCACGAGAAGTGAGGTGTCTCCCTCGGTGTCTGTATCATCACGTTGCTCCCTGCCTTCCACTTCAAATCTCCCGCTTTCAAACCAAAGTGGAAGAGAAGACGCAATTTTTGTGTTTGTAAAATGAAAAGACTAGATGGGATTTGTATTGGCGTGGTACCCGGGACAAGCCTCACGTCATATGGCCATTTCAGCCCCCGCAGCTCCAATCTGAGCTGCTGTGCGCCGAGTAGATTCCCCGTCCCGTTCTCCCCGGGCGTTCTCGTCTGTGCAAGTGCTGCGTGTTCCAGTCGGCTGGAGCTGACAGTCAGAAAAATGCAAAAAGCTATTTGCTTATCAGAGCCGAGAGCAAGATACCGTTTTTGGAGTATATTGCAGTTCCAGGATTCATTGGCAGTACCGGAGAAAGACACCTTTACTGGGCTCCTGCAGACCAGGCATCTGGAGCTCACGTATTCTCTAGGGCAACGTTAAAATGCCGGCTGCAGGGTACTCGGTTAATTGCTTAGGATGGTCATGCTTTTGTGGTGGAGTTCTCTCATATTTTCAGCACTGGTTTGCTTAGCAGAAATCCAAAAGTATTCAAAATAATTAACAAAGATTGCTGACAAACTGGGAAAGAGTCATTTCTGTGGATATCGGTTTGGACATTAAAAAATTCTGCAGAAAAATGTCACTTTCTTGCCAATTTGGTACATTTGTCTTGTTTTGTTGAAAATAACTGAAAAGTATTTCCTGGCTCTGTACCACTGTAGAGATGTGTGAAATAAACAGCTCTGCCCTTATCTTAGCCAAGCTAAAATATTTTCAGTTTCCCCAGAGTTCCCCTGATGAGGATTAGCTTCTCAGATGATTAAGAGGTTCAGGATTTTGGTGGAAACAAACAGTCCTTATTTTTTCCTCTTTTTTTTTTAGGGGAGACAATGTGAATCCCTTTGCATATATTCTTGGAATTATTTGTACTTGGTCGTGCCCACAGAGCCTGCACGTGCCCCCTCTCCCCCTCGTCGCAATGGAGATGGCAACCCACCCCGGTCCCTACCCCTTGCCCGACTGGGGGTTGGGGGGCTGTGGGGACCATCGTCCTCCAGGAGCTCCTCCTTCCTTCTGCGTGCATTTGTTCTGTCTGCAGGTTTCATCCTGCAAAAAAAGAGCATGGGAAAGATTAAGCCCTAAATTAACTGAGACTAGAATTTGCATTGGGCCACATCGCTCACGTCCTCCCATTTGGTCCGGGGTAAGTCTCTACACACCAGCAAAGCGGGTGTTAGTTATCCTCCCCGTGGTTTGCTCTTCTCCATCAGTCTTACTACTGACGGATCTGCTGTACTCACTGCTTTTTACATTCATTTTTATTTTTACATCAGATAAGAAACTCTTTTCAAATGCGCCGAATGCTAATGCACGTATGAAGAGGAGCGGATGGGATTAGATCCGTGTTTGTACAGCCGGGGGAGTTTAGAAAAGGCAAAAGGCACTGCTTAATTTTCCCGGTTTGCAAACTCCGTCGAAGTCCTGATGAGCCTGAATAAAGCAGCCTGGGCTTCAAAACATGCGGTTAGACATTTGGAGCCCTTTGTGGGCTCCCTGTTGGACAGGAGGGTTTGGACCTCGCATCTTTCCTGAGGGTGGCCCGAGAAGACGAGTCGCGGGTTCAGAGGCCGGCAGTTTACTTGCTTCACCCTGGTGACTCGATTCCCGGCTCTTGCCTGGCTCGGAGTGACTCAAGCTGGCCTCTTCGGAGTCCTCCTCTTTGAAGTAGCTGCTAAACAAATAGCTACGCAATAACATCAGCAGGATGCTTTGTGTGGAGAGGCAGCAAACTGCCAGGACCCAGTGTTTGCTTCTAAGGTAGGAAATTTTTTTGAAGAAAAAAATTTAATTTTAGCTACAGGAGGACTTCCCAACCTAACTTCTATTCAGAAAGAGAGGAGAGTTATAACTGAGGGAGAGCTTGCCGCTTTTCCTGCCCAGAATTGCTTACAGTTGTGTTGATTCACTCTCAGTAGAAATATGGGAGACAGGGGATTCCATTCCAGGACCAAGGGGCAAAAAAGGGAATTTCTTTCATGCCAGGGTGTTGATTGGTTGGCTAATGACTGGGATCTTAAAACAAGTGTAAAGGTTCTCCCACAGCACTGCAAAGAAATATCAGAAATTCTTTAAATATTTGGCTGTCCAGAGCTCGGCACGCTTGTCCGACGCAAGGTGCAAGTGGAGGTGGTCACATGTGACACCTTCTGAGCTGCAGGACCCTCCGGTTACTTCCCGCTGTCTGCCATTTCCCAGCACCAGCGATGCGTGCCACAGGACGGGGTTGGGGTACGTGTCCATGCGTGTGTGTGCGTGTGTGCATGTGTGTGCGTGCACGCTGCTGGCTCAGACCTAGCCTGGTACCTTCCGGAATGACTCCTGGCTTGGTCTTATCCATGAAACAGGCAAACGGGCAGCAGCAGCGTTTGGCTCTCCACTCTGTTTTCACTTCTGAGCTAAAGGGATTATAGTTAGAAAGAAAATCCTCCCTTGGATTTATTTAGTCCCGGGCTACCGGGAAAGGAGCCAATTAGCTCTTGTACCCATCCGGGATCTGTCTGACAAGCTCACTTACTACTGGCTCTGAGTCCCTGGATGGCACCAGTGCTCGTCTTTCTGTATGTGCTTTGAACTTGAGCTAGTGATCTAGAGTTGCAAGGAAATACGTTTTAAATGATAGCAGTCATCATACGATTTACCATTATCAATAGTATACGGCTGATTAGGTGTCACTGGTTTATTGAATATAGGATGGTTATACTTGTTATGGTTTTTCTGTATTTCTGATTTTATCTATACTGGAAGAGCTGTCTGTAGAGTGGTTTGGGGACATTGTGTGTTGGGTTTTTTACAGGAAACAAAGAGGTTTTCTCTTTTACAACAATTTTTGAGGTGTGGCAAATTCCAAGGGAGCTCAAGTTCTGTTTGAACAACATCTTCTTGAGGTCCCACCGCACAGTTTTCATGTCAGGAACTTGAAAGACGTGGAAGCCTCTTTTCTAGATCTGTTGGCTACCATCAATTCAGGTTTAAGTTACATCCCAGGAACGGAGGTCATTTTTGCAGTGGTACCAAGTCATCCTTCACCTCCAAATTTCTTGTTTTGCTGTCGGAGGTTTTGCAGAAAACCAGCAGTCTTGCACACACTTTCAGAAGAGTTGGTATGCGCTTGCGATAGGCGTGATGGAGAGAGCTCAGCCAAGTATGCCGTGGATAGCGCTCTTAGAAAGCATCATAAACCAAACCTCCAAAATACGATTCTCACAAACTGTTGTTTATGTTATCCTTCTATGCGCCACTTCAGATAGAGAAGCGTATCTGAACTTTTCATAGCCTTCTTAGGACAAGGGCATTAGCTCCAAAATTAAATCAAAATTCACATTTTAGCTGGATTGTGTGTAATAAACCTAATTCAGCACATGGGGGTCTCCGTTCAGTTAATTGCCAACTAACATTTTCCTTATGCTTGTGTAGAGGGGTTCAAAAATCTGTCTGGAATACATTTCAGCATGCAGCCCGTGACTGGTATGTGTTAAATTTCCTGCGCTGTTTGTTTATCTGACTCTTCATCAGCCAACGTTACAGCACGGCACGACGACAGAGCGCCCGAGCTGCTAATCCACCGAGTCAAGATGTCATGGCTAAACAGATTGGAATTCGAAGTTGCTCTCAATGCAGACAGATAGATCCAGGTGGTGCCAAACCTCTCGCTGACCTCAGCTGGAAGACCGAGGAGACAAAAGTGGGGAGTGAACGCCCTAAATCGTAATCGACGGTTAGAGGGGGAGCCTTTGTTTTGGGCTAGCCTTTGACTGCAGGTGGGGAACCTTCCTCTTTCAGCTCCCGAACCCATTCCAGTAGATCACCTTGGGATTCGTGCCAGACAAGCCTTAGCTTGATGGGGAGTTCAGGGAACTAGCGTGTACCAGTGCCATGGGCCGGTTAATCCAAGCGCTGTTACAGAATGCCATACTATGGGAATTTTCCCCTCTTTGAATTCCCTTTGAAATGGATCAAGGAGGGCTCGGTGGCTCATTTGAAATAAGCCAACTCCCAACTGGAAGGGGGAGTTCAAACTTTGCAGCTGGAAAAACAAAAAGCTTTTAGCTTTCCCAGTTTGTACCCATTCCTGTTTCTTCCTCTAAGCCATTCCTGTGGTACCTTCTTTGGTTAAAATCGATGAATAAGGTGAAAACCGTGCTCACAGTAGCCCCAGGTAGCTGAGGGTGCAGAGCTAACCCTAAACAGGTGAAACGTCCCCCAGGGAAGGGCGAAGCGGGTGAAAGATGCTGGAGCAGGAACGGTTAAGCGCACACCCCTCTCTGCGTTGGGCAGAGATGCACGAGCCAGCAGCTGTAAACCTTCCTGCACTGCTCGTGCTCCCAGGCGGCCCCGCGCCACGCGAGGTGATGGCTCCTCTGCGCTCAACCCCAAGGGCACAAGCCCCGTGCCTCAGCCTGGGCCTCTCCGTTCCCCTTCCGTGTTCCGCCTCTTGCCGTTTTCTGGACTGCTTTGATATTCTCCATTTGGCTATTTCCTTTTACCTGTAGAATCCTTTTTAAAATGTCAGAAAAAACTTGGTTCGGGGTTTGGGTAACTTTTGGATGGAGACTCAAGCACTCGTATTTCCCTAAGCTGGTTGACCCGTGTCTGTGCAGGGATGAATTAACTCCAGGACTTAACACGCCGTTGAACTGCAAAGTACCGCCTCGTCAGCTGTGATGTGTTTGGGTTCTTACTAGAATTTATTAATGCTAAGCCTGAATCTGAATGAAATTCCATGAGAGTTACGGGTTCGGTCCAGCTCGGTCCCTGTTTAAAGAACCCCTCTGGATGTTACTGCTCGCCTGGCCAATTCCACAGGAAGCAGTAACGATTTGCTGCTGATGGTAATGTGTTACCATACTCAACCCAACTCTTAGTACTTAATCAGCTGAAGTAAATTAGGTGACAAGGAAGCGCGAGCTGGCTCAAACCTGGCCAAGCATAACTTATTACCTAAGCAGGATTCAGTTTATGTTCGAGCCCGATGTACTTTTGATGCATGTCTTACACCACAGAGCCGCTCGGAAAAGTCTGGGCCTCTCATCATTACTTCTTTTTTTTTTTTTTCTTTTTAGCAGCCTAAGAAAATACGAGATTGAACAAGTCTGTCACATAATTTGTTGAGCGTCAGCGGCTGTGCTAGCATGTGTTTTTGCAGGGCAAGGAGCGAGGGCTTTTTGTCGGGAGCTGCCTATGGCCGGGTAGGAGGAATTTCCAGGTCGTGGGGCCGATGGAAAGGTCCCTTTGGTTGGTGCTTGTGGGGTCAGGGAGTCACTTGGAGAGCTGCGCTCGCTGTGATTCATCGGCATTCCAGGCAAGGATAATTTAATATAGACAATGTCTTAATAACATTACTGAACTGAGGAAGTTGGTCTAAACCATTTTTCATAGCTCTGTGGCAACATTCGGTTTTGCATGTCAACACTACTGGAAACATTTACAGGAAAAGTGTCGACACTAGCCATTGTAACGGCATAAATGTCGCTGCTCGGAGGGAGTATTCCCAAGGAACTGATCCAGGCCAGCAATGAAAATTGATAATGTCTGGCAATGTGTTATTTTTAAATGGGTGAAGTATTTGGTAGGTCTAAAAGTGGCTTCTAGCGGGATGGCAGCGTACGACTGCACGCAGAGGCGTGTTGCAAAGCGATGCAGCCGGTTCATCACGGGCCGTGGGCAGTGCGAGGGTCGTTTCTGGTGCCTCTCAGTAACACCCCTCCAGCGTGTCCCCTCCTCCTGTCCCTCTTCTGCCCCCTGCCCTCTCTCCCCCAGTGCCGAGCGTCTCCTCGGGGGACTCTGGTAGACCTACCATGCAGCGAGAGGGAGGTGCGTGTTGAACAGCTGGCCAGCTCTGGCACATCCGCACTTTGCACTGAGTTTCCTTCTGCCGCCCGTTTCTAAATATTTGCAGCATCTTTTAGAAAGGTTACGTTTTTTTCCACAAAGTAACCGACAAATTTTTTGGGTCGGATACTTTTGTTAAACTCAAAATATTAATGAGAAGCATGTGGGCTGTTGCAACGGGTGAATATTGAGATGGGCTGAAGCGGTCCACGAAATGTTAGGAAGCTGCTCTTGCTTGGAACGATTTGCAAAGGCGACTCGTGACTAGAGTCCACCTTCCTTTGGAAACCGCTGCAGCAATAGCCTTAAATTGTTATTTTCTTCCTGGATTCGGCTTCGATCTGTGTTTCAAAATTTTTCATGGAATGCTATTCGTTGCAGTCTAAACCACAAGTTTTAATTTGGAATTTTACTACAGCCAAATAATACTGCTAAAATGTCTCAAAGTAGCAGGCCCTGCGCTCCCCCAGCTCAACCCTGCAAGCACATTGTTTCAAAACATTCCAGAAAGTTAAATGAGGCTTTTGAGCTTGCCTCTGGAAAATCCAATAAGCTATTCTTACTTCTTGTCTAATGAAAAAGGTAAAATAAAATTCTAGGCTCCGTCTTACAGGAAACGGTAATGTTACGGTTTTCTTTGGAGTACTCCAGTGGCTGTTCCTCATTTGAGCTTAAATTTGTTGACGAAAATTTTTTTCCATTATTTTAAGAAAAGCCCAGTGAAGGTTTTGTGTTTGTTGCAGTTTCATCAGTTGTGGGTTGTTTCAGGGAGGTGTGATGATAACAGGGCACTTGCCCAACACCAGGCACCCAGGGGGAAAAAAATTACTGATGTGATGCCACCCAGAAGCGCCCAACCGCTCCAGGGTACGAGGCGGCTCACGATGGGCTCCTGTGGCCACCGGTGGCCAGGCCACCGGTGACCTCTCTCGATCGTTCAGCCGGTGTATTTTGGGCAAATATGCGGCTTTATTTTTATGATGAAGGTTCTGCTCGAGTTCCGGCTCCGTCCCCCGGGGCTGTGCGGCTCCTTCTCCTCTGATGGGCCGCATCGTTCCAGGCGTGTGCCCCGGGGACAGCGCCAGGCTCCCGCTGCGCCGGGCTCGTGCTGCTGCCGAAGCCGTCCGTCCGTCCGTCCGTCTGTCTGTCCGTCCGTCTGTCTGTCCGTCTGTCCGTCTGTCCGTCCCGACGGCATCCCGGGCGTTTTGCTCGCCGGTGCCCAGCCATTTCCAAGCCCGGCATGGGGAAAACCCACCCCGCGCTGCCGCTGCCTCCCCTCCCCGGGGGTGACGGTGGCCCGAAGCCGAACCCCGGCCCCGGGGGGCTGCCCGGGGGCTGCTCGCCCGCAGCCTCCCCGCCTGGGCGCCGGCCGCGGGGCTTCTCCCGGGGGATGCGCCGTGTCGGGCGGTCCCGCCGGGGGGGGACAGGAGCCCGGCCGGGGGGGACAGGAGCCCCGTCGGGGGGGAAAGGAGCACCGCCGAGGGAGACAGGACCCCCGTCGGGGGGGACAGGAGCCCAGCCGGGGGGACAGGAGCCCGTCGGGGGGGACAGGAGCCTCGTCGGGAGGACAGGAGCCCGGCCGAGGGGGACAGGACCCCCGTTGAGGGGACAGGACCCCCGCCGGGGGGACAGGACCCCCGTCGGGGGGGCAGGAGCCCGGCCGGGCGGGACAAGAGCCCGGCCGGGGGGGACAGGAGCCCCGTCGGGGGGG